>SBJP01000227.1:0-20752 GCA_014805705.1 Cucumispora dikerogammari | reverse complement strand
TAGTTCTGTTTGTTTTCTTTGTAAAATTCTTTAAATAAAAAGATTACTCATACAAACAGCTCATAATAACATGTCTTTAATTGTTTTTAGGTAAAAAAAACTGATTCTATTAAACGCTTATTTTTGCGAAAGTGATATTAATGAAAAACCGTTTATTAAAACTAAGTTTTTTTTATAAAGAACAATTGAAGTATATCTTATGAAGACAAACTTAAAAACAACAGAGAGAGCATTATTTAAAAAGCGTTTTTTCCATAAAAACAAAACGAAAATAATTTCATACAAAACAATTCGAAAACTTAATCTTTTAAATTAAAAAATTTTTTAAAAAAACAATTAATGGCATCTGTTTATAGAGTGTTTGTAGAACTTTAGCTTTAATTAAAACGAAACCTATTCTTATGATGTAACTAAAAGCCATATTCTTACTGAAGTATTCATAAGAATATCTTTTTTAAAAAAACAACTAACGACATTATTCTTACGAAAGTGTAAGTAAGAATATGTCAATAATCGTCACACGCCAAACACCTTCACCTCGCCAAGGACACTCCTCTCTATAATTTTATTATGATATTTGCATTTTATTTTTACTAATAAATATTTTTTAATTCCGTTTCGTTCGTTTCGTTATTCGTTCGTTTCGTTATTCGTTCGTTTGTTCGTTCATTCGTTCGTTATTTCTAGAACATATATACTGACATTATAGCTACATAGCTCAGCTTGTATCTTATATATTGTATATCTATAGATGATTTGGTTGGTTCAGGGTAGAAGATCTTTTTTTTTATTTGTTTAATATAGTTAATTCTTTAAGAAGGAAAGGGGGAGGGGGGAAGGTCTGTGACGTGTAACAATTATTTCATTTTCTATTATATTTTTTGAAAAACTTTATTAAATAAAAATTTGAAATACATTTAAATGCAAAGCCTTTTCTTTTTAAATGCGTTTTTTGAATTATTCTAAGTATTAAAAATAATGATCTACTATAAATAAGCAAAGAAAAAATAAATTTGCTTGACGAAAAATTAACAGAGAATCTAGTAATGATAAAGTATTTTTTTAGTTCACTTCAAAAATACTTAACAATGTCGAACAGAGACATTTTAATATACTAATCGCGTATAACGAAAACAAAGGTATATATTTAAAAAATGCTTCGACTGACATAAAAAAACATAATTTCACGTTTGTGTAACAATGATATCACAGTATTATGCGGGTTCGAAAAATAAAGTTTTGACACCGACAACATACATGTTTTTTCGAAATTGTTTTCCAACTGCAATAGTAGTGAAAAAAAACTTCTCGGTGTCAAAAAAGATGTTGGCAGTGGCTAAAAACTTGAATGAGAAAAACATAGTGGATTATATTAACATATATAACAGTGTTAATGTGTGTAAAACGAGGATCAAAAAATAAAAAAAACTTTTTTTTTACTGCAATAATTGCCATAAAAACCCGTTCTAATAATCACTTTCTCCCGTCGTCTAAGAAATATATTCTTTAGCTGTGTAATATATAAATAAGCACCAATTAGACACTTCAAACTTCGTCGTCTTTCAGAAAGAAAAATATGTTTGCACGAATATAAGCCATATATTCAAGTGCGAAAAGACAGATATATACTTTTCAAAGACACATAAATAAAAATCAAATGTTGGAAACTAAAGAAAGAACTCTTGTAAAAAAAAATGAACGATAATTTTCATAAAATATACGAAATAAGTTTAATTACAAAATAAGTACAGCAACAAAAATGCGGCCCTACAATAACTATTATATAAACGCAAAATAAAAGGGATAATATTGTAAGATTCTGTTAAAACAACATCAGCGTTCTCTAAGAAAAGTTTAATTAGTTAAAACGAATCAGCTATAGAAAAAAAACGCTTCTATAAAAAATATATAATACTCTAAAAAATGTAAACGATAAAACACAAAGGCTGTCTAAATGAAAATCCAAATAACATCTCATTCGCTATAAAATTTTTATAATCAGAAGTTTACAACAGAGAGCGGAAATTTGTATTCGTGAAGGCAACTGTAAAAAACATCTTTATAAACTTGTACAACATCAAGTTAAACTCTGTTACCTTAAAACTGTCTTTTTTACTTATATAGCAATAACTCAGCGAATTTTTCGCGCTATTGCAGATTTTATATTAGATATATGATTTGACACAGTCTTTTTGACTTAGAAAAATGCTTTTGTTTTTTAGTCGCTGTTTCGTTTTTATCGAGTTTTTGTTTTTGAACAACGATTGACTTGATATTAGTATTTTCTAACTACTGTGTTAATACTTGCAATTTTTTCTTAACTCTTTAATTTTGCTTTGAAAATTTTCTAAGTGTGCTGTTTTTAACAACTTCTCTACTTCGGTCGAAAAAACGGGTGAAAATAATGAGAACTAGTAAATATTTTAAAATATTCTAAATCAGTGAAAGAAAATCTGATATCCCTTGGTTACATATAAATACCAAGGTTTCTAAATGAGCAGATGAAAGAAACATAAACCTTTTAATTCGATGTTTTAATTACGAATAAAATCACATTTTGTCTATTGCGAAACTTTTAATAAAAAAAATTAAAAAGTGACTATAAACAAAAAAGCTGTTCACTTGGTTTTGAATAATATCTACTTTCCAAAACTTTCAAGTTAGAACAAGTGTTAAAAACAATTATTTTTGTAAAATTAGTTTATTATATAAAAAAAGCAAGTGTCCTCGCAAATCAGTTAACAAAAACAACGTATATTGTCATTGACGCATAATAAAAGGGTGTCAGACAATCTATAGAGTAGCGAGTTTTTACACAACTCAAGAAATTAAAATTATGGCAACTCGTCGAGAAAATGAGAAATAGATTAAAACAATAAATTATTTTTTTTTCGTTGTTTCATCCGTTTATTATTACAATCAGACAACTGTTCGTTTTGTTCGTGTTCTCGCTACATTGCTTATTTGTCATCCGGACCCAGTTAGCTTAGATAGTTTACTTATATTAACTTGATCGAGTGAAAATGAAAATTGAGTTTTCGTGAAAGTTGAACCTAATTATTTTTGTATAGAAATGTTGTGATATATATAAAAATTATTAGACTGCTTGCGTGAAAATTGCATCATATTATTTTAAATTGAAAGTATTTAAAATGAGTATAAAACTATCTGATTTTATTTTTTTGATTCGGGAGTGAGATCGGTTTTCTACATTTAGACTCATTATTAATTGCTTTTCTATTTAAAATGTCAAGTTTCAATTTACAAGAAACGCGACTTAACTTTTTTTTATATATACTATAATATTTTCATATAAACAATTATGTCCCATTTTTCACAATGTCCGTATTTTCACGCTACAAACGAGTTGTTCGAAAGTCTATTTTTATCTAGTAAAATTTTGTCAAGTTAAAACAGTTTTGATTTCAAAGAGTGGAGTTGGCCCCTAACCTTAATTTTATTATTATTAATTTTTTAATCAAAATTGGCACTCTTTAGTTTATATATTAAAAGAAAAAAACTTTTTAATTAACTTTTTACACAAATATTATTTCTTTATTTGGCAAAAATTGATTTGGGGGGGGGGGGCGTGGAAGTTATATTAAAATGAAAAAAAAATATGAAAAATAGACGATCCGTTTTTAATAAAATCAAAAATCGCAGCGACGCTATCTCTTTTTGTATGGACTGGGGGCTTTTAAAACGATCTTTTAATTGTAATTTATGTGAGAAAAAGTTGGTTTTGAGCCCCCATCATCGGGAAGATGGTTTTATTAGAGCTTGTTGAAAGTTTTCATGCAAAAAAGAACAAAAAATCGGTGAGAGCCGGTTCTTTATTCGTTGATATTCGAGTCCCATTGTAGAAAATACTTATGATTATCTATGAATGGTGTCGCAAGCTACTATTAAACAAATAAAACACGAATACGGTGTTGATTATTTATCGATTAATGCAACTTTTGAAATTATAAAAAGAATTATCACAAAAAAAAGATGGAAAGATTGGAGGTATAGTGAGATTGTGAAAGTGGATGAGACTTGTTTGAGTTCGGGGAAGAATAATAAAAAAAGAGTATTGAAAAACATCTGGTGTGTTGGGGGTATTTCAAGGGAGACTAAAAAAATGTTTTTTGAGCTTGCGATATCTCGCAACATGATCAATATTGACACGATTATAACTAAACACGTCGATGTAGATACTCTAATCATGACAGATTGCTGGAGCGATCATTTAAACGTTGAAGAATTTAGGGTTTTTACATGAAACAATAAATCACTCCAGAAACTTAGTGGACTCTCAAGATAAGTTCATTCACACTCAGAATATAGAGTGCTTATAGTCTTATTTAAAAAAATACATCAGATCAAGCGGTAAAAATCTTTAAAAAAACCTAAAGTATTACCTTGAAAGGTTCAAATTTTTGAAATTTTTAAAAAAAACCCTTTAAACAAATTCTTGCAACGAATTTCGTTTTTATCGTCGTCTAATAAATATTTTTAAGTATTTAATTTTTAATATAACTTCCACGCCCCCTCCTCACCTCAAAAAACCAATTTTTGCCCTTTATTCAACACACCAAGCTTAGATAACGAGGCTTTTTTGAATTGTCGGTTTCTATAAACTTAGCGTTATATATAGAAGTGATATTTAGTAAAAAAAATTATGAAGTTTTTTTCTTTTAATACATAAGCTAAAGAACTGTTTTTTATTTCAAAATGACGAATTTAATCAAAAAACTCTTGAATTGAACTGTCGACTCTGTTGGTCAAGTTTCATTCAAAAAACAGTATATTTAAAATTAACGAAACAAGGTATATATAAAAAAATAAGAACTGTAAGAACATTAAAAGACATATTACGACACCCAATACAATACGTGCTTGCGAAATATGAATCTCTGTACCAGAAACAAATATGCAGAAGTAACTTTATTAAACAAGTGAAGTATACCACTAACTGTTAATATCAACAATAGTGACACCTTCACAGTCATCGTCACCAACCAACACCATCTCATTCTTCTGCTTAACTACGGGGCTTTTAAAAATCTGAGCTCCACAAATTCCCCTCTGCTGCGGAGCCCCTATTACATTAACGGGCGTTCCTACCTCCACCTCAACATTCACTAAATTAATGTCATTTAGATCGTTAAAATCGTTAAAATAAACAGTAGAAACCACTTTAGAGTTTATACTCTTCACAAGCAAATAACACAACCAAGGATATTTTTCTATGACCAAGTTTCTAGAAGAATATTTCTCTACTTCGTCGTCTAATAAAATAAAAAGAAAACTCAGAAGCCCGACGAACCCTTTCGAATGTTTCAGTTTTTTATTATAGACATCTTTCACAAAACAGTGAGTACCCCTGCTTAATTCCACTATTCCTTTTAATATTTTTAAGAAATCCAACATTCTGGGTTCATCACTCAATAACTCTGACTGTTCATTAATGTACTGTAATATTTTACTATTTTTACTTCCACCGCCAATTATAGCCAGACTCAATAATGAAATTGACTGCGTTCTTGGGTTCCCCTTGTTCGCTATTCTTATAAGCTGATCAATCAAGAAAGAGGTTGGTTGTGAGGGACTCAACATTGCCAGCGTCAAGGAACACGTAGAAAGCATTGACTCGTCTTCGATAAGAGAAATAGTGGAAATTAACCTCTGGAACAGTTCATTGCTCATTTCATTGTTATTGCCCAAAGAGAGTGAAAATATTGCCATATTTCGCTCCAATTCCTCATTTTTTGATGAACTGACTTCTGAATTGTCATCTGTAATAAAAAAAGAACTCTTGAACAGTTCTTCAATAAAAGGCTCAGTTTTTTCGTTTAAATGACAAATAGCATTCAAAAAAATAATAATATCCTGTGAGTCATCAATTAAATCCTTTATGGATTTTATGATATGATTTACAGTTTTTTCTTGTTGTGTATTTAAAGTGTCTGCTTTAATTAATAACGCGAGACCCAATGTAATAAATTTAAATGATAAATCTTTTCTATACGATTGCTTAGATAATAAACCGCTTAATAATAAGTCTATAAGTTGGGAATCAAATGAACCTAAAAAAGCAGAGCCTAAAGTGAAGCAAATCATTCCATTAAGTAATTCAGAATCTTTGTTTATATGTTCGATTAAGATGTTTTTTACTATTTCATTATGAGAATCGCAATATAAGTTTTCCAATGTTAAGACACTTATTATTTTCTGAAACTCATCTTTTCCTTTCATAATCTCATCTAGAAGTCCCAAAATTGAATGGAAGTCGTCAAATAACGAATTTGAAAAACCCAAGGCTGATAAACTTCCGGCCTTTAAATAAGTGTCAGTACTAAAAAAATAAGAACTTAGTTTATCATTTAAAAGCACATTCCCATAATTAACTAATCCAATTGAAATAAACGAAATCATTGATTTATAATTATCTTTTAGTTGTAGTTCGTTGATGTATTTTATTCCCCCCATACCGAAATTATAGAACCCGTCAGCGATTGAAAGAAATTCATTGTTTCGAGAAGACAGAGCAACTTCTTCCGCGGTATTTGATAAGTCAATTTCAAAATCTTCGATCGCATGATGCATAATTTTCTCAAAATATTTCAAGCAAACAATTTCTTGGTATTTTTGAGGTATAAATTCAAAATGTGCCTTTATATGTTCTAAAATTAAACAGATTTCAATTTTTTCTTTTTCAGTCGAATTGTTCCACATGATTTTTAATGTTTCTTCTTTTACGAGTCTGTCATCCGTATTTAAAATGCAATAAATCTTTTCTTTAAATTTATCAAATTTTGAATAAATTTGAAATAACAAATCATTCAAGTTCAAATAGTTATTCAGTTCCCTTAAGTATTCAACAACTTTCTTATAGTTTCTCTGATTTATATTGTTTAATATTATAATAGTTATGTTTATGCTATCAGCAACTTCGATACAAAAATCAATTCCATCGATTTCAGAATTATTGTTAAATAAATATTCTATTGTTTCTTCAAACATTTCTCTATCAATATCTTTACTTTCTACCATATTCCTTAACAGGTCTTTAGCGTACTGATGTCCGAAAAAGTCTAGCGGCAAAATGCCACCAAGATGTCTATATTGCACGATTCTTTTATCAGTCACATTTATAAACGATAGAATGTCAGCCAATAATTTTTTATCGTCTCCTTTTAATGTTTTGTAAACTAGTTCGAGTTCTGACATGTATTTTTGTAAAGAGTTGTAAATTAAAATGGAGTGTTCACTTTTCAGTGCACGTAAGAGATGTTGTATAGCTGTGTGTTTAATTTTATTGTCGTTTGTTCTGAGGGAAGTGATTATTTCTTGTAGATTATTATCGGATTTAATGGCGTATTGATCATGCATGGGTTGTGTAGCTTTTTGTGTTTTTGTTTGTATTTATATTAAAGCTTATGTATTTGTTTTTTCATAAAAAAACATAATATGTTTATAATAGTAATAAATAAATTACAAGAATATGTGAAAAATAGATAGTTGATGTAGAGTGCATACCAAAAAACATTTAAAACATAAATAAGCAACTCAATGGGTTCGAGTAAAGAAAATAGTTTTATTTGTTCGTGCTTATAAATAAAAAAGTTTTTTTTTAAACCTTGATATTGATGTTTTTGAAAGTTTAGTTATTAGAGTTTTTTACTGTAAATAGGAATGAGTGTATATTTTATGTCATGCTTTCTTTACACAAACTGTTAGTTAAAAAAATCAAACAGTTTTTCGAAAATATGTTCCAACCGTTGTTTAATTTAAATCGATTTCAATATATTGTTAACTTGTATTAAACCTTAAGTGAATATAGTGACGAGTCTTGTTTAATATCGGTAATAGAGGCTGTGCGTTTTACGACACTGTGATCTTAAAGATTATAAGTTTTTCTAAAATAAATAATAACGTTCAATAAAGAGTATTCATAAATACAGGTCTATGTGGGGACGAAGTAAAACTAATTCCCATATGTAAAATCGGATCCTTTGAGTATTGTTGCAGTATAAAGATGTAGCATTAATTGATATATTGTATTTAAAGCCACTAAGTAAATTTTTATATTTAAAACTCAATTATTTTATTTAAAACTCAATTATTTTATTTAAAACTCAATTATTTTATTTAAAACTCAATTATTTTATTTAACAAGAGCGTTCAAAAATTTTCCGATATACAAAATTTTTTTAGTTTTATAGATAAATACGAGATTTAAATCGGGTTGATAGGACAAAAATATTAACGAAGTTGTTGTTATTATAAATGTACATATATGAAAATAAAAGTCATTACAAAAACTTGTTTATTACAGGTTTTTGTAATGGCTTTGATTGATACATAAACGAATGAACCTGAAATTTTAGAACAGTGATTATTGTTAGAATATTAAGCAGGTGATTGTTGATGTTGCTCACAGCAGAGTTTTTCTGATCAATGCGAAATAATTCAAATGTTTTTGTGTTCTCACTATTTACCCTTGTCAAAGTGTTTTCTTTAGATCGTTTTTACTTGTGTATTTGAAAACACTCTAAAGCGCTATCAGACAACGTGTTAGATACTCTGTTCGAACAAAAATATTTATAAACAAAGTATAAGTATTTATATTTAATCGAAAAAAAATCTATTTTTGTTTTAGGAACCTAAAACATAAATAAAAAACGCAAAAAGCTTTAAAAACGTAATACAGAATGTATTAAAGACTCCAGTTGTTTGTTGAACTGTTTCCCTTATAAATATATAATTGTTAAAAGCTAGTTTAAAAAAAATTGATGTTTATGAGTCTCTTTGGAAAACGCTTTTAAATACTTTTGCTTATGTAGTTAAGTTCTATTTTGTGTTTTAATCGATATTTTAATTGTGTATTATATCTCATAAATATTAGATAGACTCAATAAACACTATCATATTGTTTAAAATTTACAATACCAGTTATTAGTATAAAAGGTAAACACCCGCACGCCGATATTATTTATAAATCATAAAATATTTAATCGAATTAAAAAACACTGTGTTTCTTCGCTCGTATATTATCTTAAGTACTTCTTCAGTGTTTCTTATCATATTTATACTGACAGTGAATAGAATATCAATTTAGAATGATTCATAAAACTAAGCCAGATATATATTTAAAAAAACAGTGTTTTTTGATTTACATTTTATTTAAGACGTTTAAATATTAAAAAAAAATTTCAAGATACAGCTATTAAGTTAGGGTTCTCTTTTTTTTGAATGGTATAATATGGAGAGAAGTAACAGCTTGAAAAAAATACTACGTAGATGATAATTTTGTTTATTTCACTATTAATATTTCTACAAAAAATATTAATTATCTATCTTTCTTATACATTTGTTGTTTACACAATCCTTTGTTTTCTAAAAATTTTTAATTAAAACACACGTGAACTAAATTGGGAATAAAAGCACACTTATTCTTTCATTTTTCAATCAAGAAAAAAACAGACTTCGACAACGCTTCAATAAAAAACAAACGATGGTTGAAGAGCATCGTTTTTTTTAGGCGTTTTGATTTCTTCCTTAAGACAAACCTTGGAAGAGCGGGTTTTTGTGTACATACTGTTTTTTTTGTTATTTCTGAGCTTCTACACAAGTATTCGAAGTTTCTGATGTGAATTGGTCGGTTTTTGTTTTTATAAACTTTTTATTCATGAAAACACACGATAAATTGAATAGAAAACATTTATTTTGGTATATACGACTCGATGTAATTGTATTTTTTTTACGAGTTTTAATCTCTATCAAAGGTTTAGATGAAGTAAACTAGTGTTGCGTTTACCCTTAATCTCAGAAAAAAGTTTTTCATACTAACAACTCTTCACAGACATCAATTTATTTCAAAGAACTCTTCTATGTGTATCTTAGTGTTTATTTCGATGTTTCCAGTTTATATATAAACACAAATATAAATGTTAAATTTAAGGTTTTTACGTTTTAAAAAAAATCTTCCGAAAAAAATTCGTTTTTCATATCAAAATCGAAATTGTTTTCATGATTATCTCTTTTACTCAACTATATATAAATACAATAGCGTTATATTTTAAATGCTTTTTAAAACCAATAAAATCAACTACTTTTTCACTTAAAATACATTTTTTTAAACAAAAACGAACAAACATAATTAATCGAAAAGTATAATTCTTTATCTTTAAAAATGCTACTTTTCTGCGATCCACGAGAACGTTTTTTTTTAAAAAATTTTTTTTGCACGCACAGAAAAAAAGAACCGAAGAATCAAACTTAAATTTGACTTTTATTCTTACATACACAGTAATTATTTTTTTTGAACGAAAAAAGGTTAATTTATATCCCAATTCAGCATCTATGGGCGCTTAAACATGCTTTTTCTTATTTTATTTAAAAAACTTGCGCCTCGGTTTGATATATTTTTTCAATCATTTCTATTAAACATAGTTCCTTATATATCATCTCTGTATCAACCCGTATTTCATATATCTACTCTAGCTAATGACATGGCTTGTGTACTTTTTATCGTTTAAATACTATAGATACAGATTCTATCATTAAAACTAACGACCTGGTTCAATAAACACATTTAAAAAAACATGGCCCATAGCATTACACGTCAGTTTTAAATATTTTGGAGAACGGATAGATTTTCTGACGCTTTTTTAGTTGATTTGGTAACTTAACTTACGTCAGTTAAACTTTCATATATTCAAAATATGAGAAACAAAGTTTTTTTTAAAATCAGAGTACACCGCATTTTCTACGTCTTTCGTGTCTTCAAAAAAATAAAAAAGTTCTTGTTTAAGCTTTCGATATTTTATAAATCCGCAAGTGTTATTAGTATTTGTAATTTAAAAGAAACTTTCGGTCTTAGCATATGCTTTTCATGAAACAAAGATAAACCTAATAATTATTACGAGCATGTTTTACATTAATTTTAATCAAACGAACAATATAGATTACAGCTTTGGTAATAAAGACGATATAATTAAGATCGAATATAGAAACACACTTGTAATCAATAAGATATATAAGTCTTCGATGTGATATGTGTGAACATAAAATGCAACATCTGTTTTCAACTAAAAAAACCTTAAAATTAATTATAAACTTTATTGTTAACAAAATATATGTTATATAACGGGAAGCTTTATCATTTTAAAACATAGTTTTTTTATATGCATTTGTCTTCTACCAAGCTGAATTACTAATTAGATTTGATAAAAACGAAGAGACATAATTTAAAAAAATGAATATTCGAACGTGTAAAAAAAGATTCTATAATCGAAACAAGCAGTACTTGTTATCTATATAAAGAGTTTACGTAGAACTACAAGTTTTTTTTACTTGAATCTTATCGCTTTATCTGTTGTAATTAAGCAATAATTGGAGAAAGACAAATATTGCTAGAAATTAAAGTTTTTTGAAAACAAAAAAAAACATATAGACTAATAAAATATTTAATTTAGATTTTCGAGCTTAGAAAAAATTAAAACTTAGTCCCTGCAGAACTGAAAAATTTTGTCAAAATTAAAACTTAGTCCCTGCAGAACTGAAAAATTTTTTCAAAATTAAAACTTAGTCCCTGCAGAACTGAAAAATTTTTTCAAAATTAAAACTTAGTCCCTGCAGAACTGAAAAATTTTTGTCAAAATTAATCAAAGCGAAAAAAAATAAAAAACAATTTCAAACTAAAAAAATAACATCACCTGTAATCTTTTTTTTATAAAATTTTCTTCTAATATAGTGTTTCCTTTCATATTCTGTACGTTAGATATGTTATGCATAACTTATAGTGTGTCCGAAAAAATTTACTCGTACGTTTTTTTTCAAACATACAGCGTTTGTTGCTTTTCCTTTCGAATAATAACAAAAAAATCCAAACCGACGAATAGTAGTTGCCCCAAATATCTTAAAATATAATAAAATATATGAACTGTTTGATTGTTTAACTAAAAAATATCTGCGAGCCACAATATATAATTGGTTCAAAAAACACTCAAATAAAAAACATATTATTTCTCAACATACAAACAAATAATATTTACTGATTGAATAATAATAATATTTGGTTAATCAACAAACAAAAACATATAACTTAACAACAAATAAAAACATCTACTGATTTAAAATAAATATTATATAAATAATATCAAACAAATATGACACATATAATATTTAAAAGCACTTAATATTTATATAAAAACTATTTCAAACAACAGACATTAAAATAATATAAATAAACAAAAAAAACATAATGGTTTCAGGTTGTTTGTTTTTATCACCTATTTCCCGCAAAAAGTTTATTTGTATTCGATTTTACTCCACATAAAAAAAAGAATAAAAGCATAATTTATGCATCTCGAGCAACAGAAGCGAGGCCTAATAGACTTTCCAGTGAGTGAAACCCCCTATGAAGTAACCAGCATAACAGCGAACAACAACCGAATCACACAAATACCCAACATAACAGAATATGTAAACCTGAAAAGACTGGCGTTGAATAATAATGAGATATCAAAAATTGATGCTTCAATTTCATATTTAAAACACATAAGCTGGTTAGACTTAACAAGAAATAAGTTAAAAGATTTACCCTCAGAGATGGAAACTTTAAATTTATTGGGGTTTGGCCTCTCAGAAAATAAGTTTAAGGAAATTCCAAGCTGCGTCCTTAAAATGTCAAGATTACAAAAATTTGGCTTTTTTTCGAATTATTTACTTAAGGTCCCAGTCGAATTATTTAACTTAAAAGACTTAACTAAATTGGATTTAAGTAGTAATCAGTTGACGGAAATACCAATTGAAATTCTTAATTTAAAAAAACTGACTTGGCTAAATTTATCAAACAATAAATTGAAAAAAATTCCCGATTTTTCTTGCTTAGAAGAACTAGAAGAATTGGGTTTAGGAAACAACTGTTTAACTGAATTACCTTTTTTAACAAATAAAAATTTGAAGATTTTACCTGTTTATAGAAATAATCTAAAAGAAATTAATGTTCATTTAGAAAACATTAAGAAATTAGATTTTAGTGAAAACGTCATCGAAACACCTCGAATTTATGCACCGAATTGTACTTATCTGAATTTGAGAAATAATAAAATTAAAGACTTTCAGATATTTGTTTCCCCTAATTGTTTAGTGGATTTAAGGGAAAATAATTTAAAACGAATTCCTTTGAAGTTTTATCGCTTGACTAAAACTGGGCCTTTGAAAACAAACAACAATCCTTTTTCTACTAAAAAAAAGACATTAAAGGAACCTGAGTTGTCGCTTAAAGATATTTGTCTGAGTAAAATAAGTAACATTGGTAAGGGAAACATAACTAACAATATAAATAATAATATAAATAACAACGACTATAGAAAACTAATTAATAAGCTCTTGGAAATACTTAATTGCTACACTAAGGATTTAATTTCACCTAGAAAAATAATAAAGTTGGAAAAAGACATAAGTTTCATTATTCGCGAGAATAAAGAACTTGATTCAGATTTAAACAAGCAAAAAGCTCTTGTCTTTTTATTTAAAAAATATACCGGAACCAATAGAAGAGAATTAAGCGACATCAGTGAAATGTTTATTAAAGAAATAAATAAAACTATGCCTTTAGTTAAAACACCACTGAAGACTAACTTGTTAGATCAAATAAACCAAAAAAATAATCTGTTCATAAAACCGATTATTTCAAAGAATATTCAATTTAAGAATCCGAATTCCGTTTTCAATAAATTTTTATTAGATTTTCAGACCAAGAGGTCGCATGCAAATATATATTTTTTATTTTCGTTCTGCCAGGAAATAATAAATAGTAAAAATGTTGAGTTTGTAAATAAAATAATGGGCATTCAAGCGAACGGTTTTATATTAGAAAGCAAGATTAATTATTGTGATTCGTGTGGTTCTGTTTTCTATGGAAATAAATATGATAAAAGTGTTTCTTTAATCAATTCGAGTGGTTTTTGTGTCGTTTATGTTGTTTGTTGTTCTTTTTCGTGTCTTAAGACTTGTATTAGTGAATTGCCGTCGTAGATATTTATATTATTTATTATATTATTTATTATATTATTTATTCGAAGTATATTATTTGATTCTAATTTCGATTTAATATCGAATAAAGAATTTTAGTTTGTTTTATTACTGAAGGTATATGTCAATTTTTTATAAAATAACCAAAATGAAAAGAAATCACGTGACATAAAAAAAATAAAATTATAATTTTAGAAAAAAAGCAGTATTTTTGTTTACGTGTCTCTCGGCTTTTGTTATCATTTATTATTGAAAAATATACGGACAGTGGTGGTGTTTAAGGTAAAAACTGAACTAAACACATTTAATTGAAATGCTTTGTGGTGGTGTATTGAAGCCGTAAGAGTCTAAAAAAATTTAATATCGTGAAATAGCATAATAATTTTAGCGACTCCGCCCAAAGACAGGCTGGTGAAAAGCCGAAAATAATCTAGAAAAAAATTGTTGTTCTCTCAGCTAAAGAAATGTGTTTACAGGAATTCATGGGCTGTTTTGAAAATGTTCTTAACAATTTTGAAAAAACATAATCCAATATTAATGTTTTTGCATTTAATATTTAATTGTTCTTTTTTCAAATTTCAACAAAATTTTTTAAAAAGATTCCAGAAATTTAGTATTATAATAGATAAATCAAAGATTAATATTAAAAAAAAACCTGAACACGATATAACTACAACTTAGATAGAAAAAAATAAATATTTAAATAAAAACTAAAATTGTTTTATTTTATTTCATATCGTCTTGTTTTGTTTTATTGCGTCATTTAATTTGTTTCGTTTTTTAGGTTCATTTAGCTTTATATCGTTTTGTTTCATCGCTTACCTTGTTATTGAATTGTGTTTGTTATTGATTTCAATATTTCGTTTCGTCAGATATTTTCGTTTGTTCTTAGGTTTGTTAGTTCGTTTCGTCAGATAGTTTCGTTCGTTGTTAATTTTATTGTTTTTTCTGTTAGATGCTTTTTACCTTTATTTATTTGGTTTGTTTTTTCTGTTTTACTCGTTATTGGCTTACGTAGTTTGTTTTGTCAGTTAGTTTCGTCTGCTATTAGTTTAGTTTCGTTCGTTTAGACAATTATTTTTTTTACTTATATTAAGTCAAAGAGTTTCGTAAGTTCGCTTCGTCAGTTAATTCCGTCTGTTAGAATTTTGTCAGTTATCTGTCATGGTTTTTCAGTTAGTTGTCTCGCCCGATTTTGTCAGTTATATTCGCCGACTAGTTAGTTACGCAAATTGTTTTTTCAAGTATTTTCGTCATTTAATTTCGTAACTCAATTTATACGTTCTTTTCGTTTGATATATAAAAACGCAAGTGTTTGTGTAATTATTTATTAAATTTAAAAATATTATCTTTTGCAAGCGTATAAAATTTTTTGTTGTTCTTTTTTTTAGTACGTTCAATATTATCATTTGCACTAAAAACACATTTACATTTCGTTAATATTCGATAATTGTCTGGAAGTGTGTCTTATTTCTGTTTTTTATAAAACATACATTTTTATGACTGAAATAATGACGTTTTTTTTTGTTGCTTTGCTTAAAACTCGGCCGTGAAATAACATAGATAACACAATATTTCTAGTTAAATCGCAATCGATTCCCGACAGGCATGTAAAATAAAAACTATAATCCAGTGAAGAAAATTGTTTTTAAAAAATAACTTGCGCTCCTCGTGTTTATTTAAGAAATTCTTAAAACAGAGAGAAGACGATTTTATATCGATGTATTAAAAAAATGTCTTTATATATACAAGCAGTCAGCCAAACAAGGTTGACTAAGAACACTGGAAACAAATTATAAACAACAAACGTATTAAGATTTTTGATTTAAACAAATATTTTTTTTTTCCTATTTTTTCAATGAAGTTTGTTGCTTAGTATACTCCGGATAATTAAATATTGCAAATTAAGCACAAACTTATCGAACATCTTCTTCGCCTTATTTGAAAGAAAATGGCAGTTCTTAAAATATTATATAAAAAAAAATTGTTATACTTCAGTTTTTTGATTCGTATTTATTAATTAAACGTTTGTGTTTTCTTTGATAATAAAAAAATTTTTTTTTAACTCAAAATATTTTACTTATCTATCGAGAAATTAAGTTTTTCTTTTAGCCATTAAAGCATTCGTTATTTATAATATTTATAATATGCAATCGGAAACATTATTTACAGCTTAAAGTTGAACATTATTTATGATTTATTACAGTGTTTAACAGTTTAAAAAAAATGTTTCTTTCAAACTGCGTGATGTTACTAACAATGATATATTTTACATTATTAAAATATGTGTTTAGTTTTTGTATGTCAATATTTTCTCGATTCCTTCAAAACCTTGCTTCAATATACACAAATATACTTAAAATATCACAGTTTTACATAAAATATAAACTATATTTACTTAAACGATCAACAACATTATCATTACTATTTATTATTTAAATTTAAAACCGAAATAATGGTTTTTAGATAAAGTAATCTATTAAAATAACAATATAACTTTTTTTGATTTCTTTTGAAAAAACACACAGCTACCTAACAACAGTTTTAATAATTTCGTTATAAAAGCCAGCCATTTAATTAAATAAAAAAATATTGAGTTTAAATTAAAAATTTTTTATAATTTGTTCATAAATACAACAAAAATATGTTTCAAAAATTTATTTTAATAAAATGATTGTTTTTTTTTGAATACACCTTCGCGTTTAAACTGTTTAATGAAACAAAAGACTATCTGAAATAGTTTGAGTAAGTCTCAGTGGTTTTTAAAAAGAAATAGATGATTTTAGGGTGAATAAAGGCCGAAATGTAGTGATATAGAACATTATAGTAAATGGGAGAGGATTTAAGAAAGAACCTTCTAACAAAAAATTTTCTCTTAATAAAAATATAGACAGAGAAATATAATTAATTGTCAAAAAACATATATAGCAACGAAAACTTTACATCACCATAAAGACATTCAGTTTGGTTCAGGTGCTTTTAATTACCTTTACAGAAAATTTTAAAAACGATAATTAAGAAACGTTATTTGTATAATTACCTCGACGAAAAGTTATCACACGTGTGAAAAAATGAAAATATCATCTATATAACATCATATGATGCCAATGTTGAGTTTTTTGGAATGTTGTAATGTTTCTAAAGAGACATTCTTTGCCTAATTTCAAAAACTTATTGTGTTTTTATTTTAACGCTTTTTAATAATGAAAAGCATATCTGTGTTTTTAACGCTGGCGTATAAGCGCTCTACTTAAAACATCTTAGTTAAAATCAATTTTATATTGGGTAGAAAATAAAAGGTTTAAGCTTAAATAGAGAGAACATAAAAACAATTATCTTAACAACATTTTATTAATATTAATTTCATATGTTATGGTATGAAATAATTCGAATTTCGGTTGACAAACATTTTAACGTAGTCAATAAATATCATATGTTATGAGAAAAACACGAAGAAGTTACAATACATATATTAAGTATAACAAAAAGAGACAAGAATATAATAAATTTAAACTTTAATCTTTTTTTTTACTCAGTCTGTAGACTTTTTTTAATTTTTTTTATTTTTTCTTTTTTTTCTTCATATTTTCTTTTTTAAAAAAGTAGCAAATTTTTAAATATTATAACAATATAAAGTTTGAAGAGAAAGCATCTTGTTCACATTATAATTATGTAATATTTAAGGGGAAATTTTTTTTTAATATTACAATAATGTAAGATTTGGCTGAAATTTTTTTTTCATATTACAATGATGTAAGATTTAAAGAGAAAAATTTTTTTATTTTAACATAATGTAAGTTTTGGTTTTGATGTAAAATATATAAAATAAGTTTATTCTTAACTATCTGAAACATTCATCCGAAAACTTTTTTTTCATGATTAAAAACATACAGATGTTAAATATTAATCGTAATCAAAAACTAACAATGTTTTATTTGCTATTACATGCGCTAAGTTGATAAACAAATGAATCAAACTCAGAATCGAACAAATAAGAGTTGCGTTTATATTACCCGTTGAGATTAAAGAACAATGAGTGTAAAAAAAGAACATATATATAAACAGAAAACCTTTATATATAAGAGATAGGAACATGGAACATGCGTGCAAAAAGTTCTGAACACTATGTGAACCGTTGTTTATCGCGACAGAGTTTTCACTAAATTTAAAAACGTCGTTTCGCGTTTCGGATTACTCGTTTTGTAATTGTAAAAGTTTTTGTTTAGTGTATTACTTTATTAGTCAGATCCACAGGAGCGACGTTTTTTCATATCCTCTCGCTAAATTTTGAAAATGCTTATCTCTGTTATATATCTTTGAATTTGTGATAATATAAGAGGCACATTCATTTAAATTAAAAACTTTTTTATTATGATAATAGCACAGTTAAAATGTACGCTTTTTTTTGTCCCCGTCGAAAAAAAAAGTATTTTCGCCGAGCAAAAAACCGTTTTTTTTAGTCCTTTTCTTTTTTAATTAAGATATATCTGTTGAATCTTTTTTTATTTAAACCTACGCTATGGAAAACGAATTAAAATTTATCATAAACAACAGAAGAGATAGAGCTTATATATATCAGAGAGGTGCAACTTTCTTTAGTCGACGATGCGGATATAAAAAAATTAACGTTTTCGCAAATCAAATGACTAAACCAACTGAGGGGAACTTCTCAATTTTGTGGGCCGAATATGAGAAAATGTCGCTCTTTGGGGTCGTTCAAAAAATTAATATATTAATCACAGATCTTTCAACAATAAATAAATACAATAAAACGCGAAACAGCTTTTGATGATTAGTCAAAATTACCACGGAGATAAAGACGACTCGCGGGTCTGTCCAAAATCTTTTGAGAATCGGATCCGGCCTGTAGGCTGTATGTTGCTTTCTTCTAGTATATACTAGGTATATATCTATTATCACGATAAAAAAATTCTCTTTTCTTAATTTAAATTTTAATTTTTTTTTCCAAGTCTTTTTCAAAAACAAACAATGTTAATATAAGACTCGCTGTCATTTTTCATAATCACGAGAGTAGTATACAAAAAATAAAGCAGCAAAACTGTTTAAGAAATTAAAAAAATTCTTTTGACAACGAAGAAAGTGTTTAGTATCACACTTGACGTTTAAGTGCTAATAAAGAGATAAAGGAGCAGTTGAAATACTCTACAAAATCAATTAAAGAATAAAGACAAAAAAAAACACACAATCTGATTATACATCTAATAATTGAACGACTCTTTTCACGACGTAAATTTCGATAAGACAGAAGTTTGTTCTTACATTTTAATTTTAAGCAGAGTGACTATCGTTGATATATAATTTTTTTCTCATATTAAAAGCCGAACAGATAAAAAAAAGTTAAAATTCTTCGTATAGGCACGGGTTTTTGTACAACCGCGGTTGAACTGTATCAAACTTTGCTTAGGCATTCGATTCTTATTGCCAAAACATATCCTATCGTTTAAGCTCTGTGAAATCAAAAACTGAAGAAGCCTGTAGTTCAGTGTTCTAAAAAATAAATCAACGGTTTTTTCTTAAAGTAAATTTTATAATAACAGTTTTCTAGCAAGACTTAAACAAATGCGATTAAAAAAGTTTTTAAAGCAGAAAAAAATACAATCTTTTTTTTTACATTTTGAACAAATCAGTTGACGTAAAATTCAATCACTTAGCTTTGTATTACAATAGTACATCAATTTCGATTTAAAAAAAAATGTGTGTATATTTTTTACCAATTTTGCTGCCTAAGCAGATATATAACGCTTTTCATGAAATCTGTTTGTTGTTAAAGGGTTTACTTTCAAATATTCAATACGGCCTTGCACACAAATACCTAGAATATACATACAAAAAAAATAAATAATAAAAAAACAACATATAAATCGTTTTTCGGCTCGTTTACAATCATACACTAAGATTTGTTCTCTGAAACGAGTAATATCCTAGAAGTAAGGCATAGCGTCTTTAATGCAGGTATTAGTATCAGTGATTAAATACAACATATTTAATTACAAAACACCTACAATCCGAGCAAACATATAAATTTAACTTCATTTAAGCAATAAACGATATTGTTCTTCAGATCACCTAAAACCCAATTAACCAGAAAAGATTTATAAACATAAAACAACCCCCATAACTTCTAACATGTCTCGCGTTCTTGAATCATATAAGTTAGATTTCGAAGTTCACCTTTCAATGAAATATGCTTTTATTTTCAAATTATCGTCTACGTTTTTTTAATTTTTCTTTTCTTTAACTTTAAACTGCAAAAATACTTTAAACAAATACTTTTGATATAAATCATAAAAAACACATTCATTGAAAACCAAAGGCTTAATTATAAAAGAAATACCACATGAAGTTTGTTAAACTCTTTGATAGAATTGCATATCGACAACGGTGTATATACTTATATCTAACTAAATATGGCCACGTAAAAAGCTTCTTTTCCGCCTGTATTAAAAATTTTTTTATATTGGTTACTAAACTTTTTTTTGATTAAAAAAAGTCAATAAAATATTTTATAACTTCTTTTTCACTGTTCGTTGTTGGTTCATTGGTGCAAAAAATCAATTTTTTTTCCTAGTTTCATAATATCTCACGGGATTGTCTTATAGTGGGCCTTAGAATAAAATATCTGACAAAAAAGTGATTATATAATTCTACAAACCGTTTTTAATGCTCATTTGACGTCATCTGTAGTTATAAGCATTTTCTTAGG
>SBJP01000226.1:0-20834 GCA_014805705.1 Cucumispora dikerogammari | reverse complement strand
TAAAAAAAAGCAGCTACTGGCATTTAATAACGGGGACATAAATGGGGTACTATTTAACGACAGAAGAATGGTGTTGTTTTTGTCTTCTTTTCATTCTATTGATAATTCAGATTCCGTAAATTTCTGCACCTCTATAAATCACGAAAGAAAGATGTTTTCTATATATAATTATACATCGACATTAAAAACAATTCATGATTACAACTGTAATATAAATGGTGTTGATGTTTTTGATCAAAAGATGGAAAACTACAATACAAATAGAAAATCTACTCGGTGGACCTTTAAACTGTCTCTTTTTATCATAAACGTTTTTTTTAAACAACTTATACATTCTGTATATAAATAAAAAGTTGGGGTATTGCAGGAGACTTGAGTTTGGGCTTAAAATAAGCAAGTATATGTGTACAAAAGGAAAGACCAATAGCGGCCTTAAAAAATCAACATTTGATACTAAAAACGAACCAACAAAAAAAACTAATAATCCGTGCGAAAGTATTATCAGAAAAAGAGAAAAAAGAAAAAACAACTTATTTCACTTGAGGAAGCTGAGACTTTTCAATATTGTTAAGATTTTTATGCAAAATCGGCCACACTGACAAGATTAAGATGTAATAACTGTTACAAACTAGGGCTTACAACAAAAACCAACGATTATTGTAAGATATGCGAAGTATCTCTGTGCAATACAAAAAGATGTTGAGATAAATGGCACTTTAAGCAAGCAGAAACTGAAAACGATGACAGTGTATCAAGTAATGAAAAGACATTTCAAGAGTAAAAATGGTTTTAACGAAATTTTTTTTATAAATCACCTCGCGTTTTTGTAGAACTAGCCTATTACACACGTGTTTTAATCGGACCGCTTTTTTATTCTAAACACTTAATCTATAATATATAATAACGCTATGCGTTGTCTTATTATTTGGATTTTTCTGGCTTAACGCAACTTCTTAGTTTTACTATGTGTGCGTACTTTTTTTTGATTTTTTTTTGAGTCTTTGGTCAACAAAATACTGGCTTTTTTTTCTGATATTTTATTATTGAACATTTATGTCTCAAAATTTATTTTTGCTGTTTGATATAAGCCATTTATGTCCCAAAATTTTTTTTTGCTGTTTGGTATAGGACATATATGTCTCAAAATTTATTTTTACTTTCTTATTTTGCCACATATATGTCCCAAAATTTATTTTTACTTTCTTATTTTGTTTGGGACATATATGTCCCAAAATTATTTTTGCTTTTTTATTTTGAGACATATATGTCCCAAAATTTATTTTTGATTTTTTATTTTGGGACATATATGTCCCATTCATACTCTAAGAGTTAATGATTCTAATAAATCTCTATATTTTCAAATAGAAGTTCTATCCCGGATTTTATCGATACCCAAATTTTATCGCTCCGACTCGTAATAATAAGAGAATAAGTTTCTTAAATAGAAAAATAAAAGAATTATAGTAGAAATGCCTATCTTCGATTTTACCGAAAAATTACAATTATAAAACTTTTATTGATACAATTAAAATATTGCTTGGT
Organism: Cucumispora dikerogammari; assembly: GCA_014805705.1. Classification (NCBI taxonomy): domain Eukaryota; kingdom Fungi; phylum Microsporidia; genus Cucumispora; species Cucumispora dikerogammari. Next base: position 19,292 of record SBJP01000226.1, on the reverse strand, counting down.
GGATTAAATATTAAATAATTTGAAGGATATTAAAAAATAAGAAGATTAAGTAATTAATTTAATTTTTTAAAAGTAATTTGTGGACTCTTCTTGGATTATTAAAAGAACTGTTTAAAGCAACTAGCACTTACCCTGGTTCTAGCTAAATTGTTGTATAAACTACATTCTCGTAATAACTTTTTAATGCTCTCTTTCGTCTTCGGAAACTTGGGTTGAATTCATGTTCTATCAAAACTTGATCTCTTAGATATAAGTCCTGAGTTCTAATTCTTAAATTATACTCGTTTCTATACTGATCAACGTATATTGCATATCTATTTCTAAATTTTGAACTTCAAAAAAGTTATTGGAGATTGACTAATTTGTTTTTAGAATCAAAACCTTTAAAAAAAACAAAAAGGGGTAATTTTGTTGCTTTGTGTTTTGAAGTGTTGTATTGTTACACAATTTCCTTAAGCGCAACTGACCAATTTTTGTTTTCTTATTTCAAATATTTTCTTATTCGAGATTTTAACGTTTTATTAAATCTCTCTATTTACCCCTAGGTTTTGGGCCTATATGTGGCGTGATAATAATGTCATCGTAATAATAATGTCAATATGTTTTGCTAATTAAATTATTTTTTGACAAAAATTGATTAAGGAAGCAGGCGTGACGAAAGTGTTATAGTGATTTTAAGTGAAAAAAAAATATATTTTGGTCTAATTTCTAGCTGACATTATCTTCACGCAAAAGACCGTGACGAAAGTGTTAGCTAGAAAATAGACCAAAATATATTTTTTTTCACTTAAAATCACTATAACACTTTCGTCACGCCCGCCTCCTTAATCAATTTTTGTCAAAAAATAATTTAATTAGCAAAACATATTGACATTATTATTACGATGACATTATTATCACGCCACATATAAAGACACCAACATTATTTATTAAAGTGTATTCCAAAGAGCGGATCGAAGATAAGTTAAACTTCATTAAGCTTGTACACTCCCAAAGTAGTCAATCTAAACGGAATCAGTTGACAAATTTATTGAGATACAAAATATACAAATTTATAGAGAAGAAGACGAAGCAGTTGGAAAAAAAGTGTCCACAGTGTGCGTCTAGAATTCCTTTGAATACTAGACTCGTTGTTTTACCTATTAAAGCTTTTTTTATTAAAGAAAGATATCTGTTCGATTTGGTTGACTTGGCCATTGTTCGATAATAAACGAAAAATATAAATGGTTGATGGTCGGTGTATACAGCTTTTCAAAGTTTGCATAGAGGGCCGGTTTATAAGAAATAACAGAAATGATCACCTGTGCTGCAATTGAAAACATGTCCTTACAGTTCGGGCCACTTTTAATATTGCACACAGATAATAAAAAGAAATTCTTTAATTCTAGAATAGTTTCTCCGTGTCAAAAGTTTAGTATAAGACACGTAAGAGAAAAGCGAGATGCCCATGAGGGCAAGGACAAGTTGAGAGACTAAATCAAACCTTAAAATTTAGTATCTCTGCTACATGTCAATTTAAAAGTATACCTGGTCAATGGTCAAGTGTCTACAAAGACGTAGTGTATAGCTACAATATTGTTATACACACAACAACGAGAAAGCGACCCATAGACGTAATGTTTGGTTCTGATCTTCATTTTAGTTTTTCGAATAGGTTGCTGTTGCACAGGCCATTTTTAGGGAATGGATGGTTGGGATGTTGTGGATTTGCTAGTTCGTGAGCTTGTAGAATATTCTATCTCACAACAGTAGAATATAAATGATCTCAAAAAAGAAGCTGTTAATAACTCGACAATTGCAGCGAAAAGAATGATTGCCAGAAGTCGCTAAAGGAACGATAAAATAATTATTTCGATAGAAAGTAGAGTTGTTAAATTAAGACACACAAACTCTAATAGAAACACTAGAAAATTTCCTCTTATAAATCATATTAATATACAAGTGTATGTGGTCTTTGAAATCAATGAAAGGGGGTTTTTAAGTTTATTTCAAGAAGATGATTGGAATATAATTTTGTTGAATATACTTCCAAGAGACGTCAGTTTGTTAGTTTAATTATAATTTAAGTAAAACTTAAAACATAAAAACTTTTTTAAATTATTTATGTGCTTCAATATGCGAGTTGTAGAGCTGGGATTATCAATCTAATATATATAAAAAAACTTTAATATAAAACACAAAAAACGAATAAAAAAACAGGCGAAGTTTACAAAAACACTTAAAATGCTACTTTTGTCACTAAGGTCATTAAGTCAGCAATAAAAATTCATTTATATATTAAGAAATCAATTAAAAGAATTCTAAAAAATTTATCAAAAAGTCAAAAAAAAATTAAAAAAGATATTAAAATCGATTGTTAGTTAATAAAAATCACATAAAAAACGTAATAATATCAATTAAAAAACACACAAATCACTAAAAACTAACTAGAGTGCAAGCAGAAAAAGAATAAATAATTATAAAACGATAGAATATCAATTGAAAATTACAGTTAAGTCAGTAAATATTCGATTATAAATAATTAAAAATAGTTATTCGAAAATTACAGAATGTCCTATTAAAAACCTATCGCTCTTAAAAAACATTAATTATAATTCTACAAAAAAAATCACTAAAAAAAATCGAAAAAATATTAATTTTAATTTCCATTTAAAATGTTTAAATATCACAGAAAATTGATTAAAGGTCACTAATAGTTATCATGAAAATTTAATTAAAAAATTAATTAAAAGGTTCAAAAAAATTACTAAAAAAAATTGAAAAAAAATATCAATTTCAATTTCAGCATAAAAAATAAAAAATTTAAATATCACAAAAAAACCGATTAAAAATCACTAATAGTTATCATAAAAATTCAATTAAAAACAATCCCTAAAAAGATTTTTCAGAAGAGAGTGCGCACTTTTTGAATATAAATATTTCGAAAAAAAAACTTTGCCCCATGTCTTTCTGTAATAGACTTAGAAGAATTTTAAATATTAGTATTATACTAGTTTTTTTTATGAAAAAACATAAAAAATAGAAATAAAAATAATCTTATTACAAAAGGTAAAAAGTTTTTTCTGAATATATAAAATCTAGAAAATTTTTTCGAATATATAAAAACTAGAAAATTTTTTTTGAATATATAAAAACTAGAAAATTTTTTCCGAATATACAAAATCTAAAAATTTTTTTCCGAATATATAAATATAGAAAATTTGTTTTGAATATATAAAATCTGCAAATTTTTTTCCGAATATATAAAATCTAGAAAAAATTTTCTGAATATATAAATAAATCAATAATTTTTATTTATTTAATTAATTTTTTAATTAAATTCTATAGTGGATCAAGAAACAAATGACAGTCAATTGATAAGATCAAACCAATTAAAAGAGCAATTTGCAGTTAATACTACTTTCGAAACCATTAAGCAATTTTCAACGCCGTTCCGTAAATTAACAACAGAAAAGTCAATATCGTATTCTGTAAAGAACAGAAATTCTAGAAACATATCCTTTTCTTGCAAAAACTCTTCTTTCAACTTCAAAGTCAATTCTCGTTTTGATTCTAGCTAAAATTATTGAATAATAACTGAAATAAATTCATTTCATTGTTGCAATGTGGTATATAGTAGAGTAAAGATATCTGAATTTTGCGATAATTATTAAAATTTTTAATTATTGATGGCATAACACAAAAGCAACATATAACTATTATAAGGAGAGATTTTAGTCAAGATTATAGTACATCACTGCCCAAAGAGGCATACTGAACTATAAAACAAAAAATAACATTATTATAAAAAAGTCATATTCTTGTTTAAACATCTTATGTCTTCTTTAAATGTTGAAAACACTCAAGCTGTCTTAGAAATAGACAATCCACCCAAGAGATATTTTATGACTTAGAAAGCAACCAGAAAATTTCATACCCACGCTAGAAAAATTATTACAGTAGATAGTAATTTTTTATCCGGTCTGAACAAAGGCACTTTATTAACTGCCGTTGCCTAAGACGGCAAAAATCAGTTAATTTTATTGGATATTAGAATTATAGAATCTGAATACTTTAATTCTTAGAGCTTTTTTATTACAAAACTTTACAATGTTTTTAACATAAATTCATGAGTAATATTATAATATCTAATATAAATCATGGGCTGTTGTCTGCAATAAAAGCTCACATCCCGAATACAATCAGAAATATGTGTGTACGTCAATTAGTAAAAAATTTCAAAATAACTGACAAGAAACCAAGACTCTTTGAGTTGTTTTTAAAAACTGTTTATACTTATGACTAAGGTATTTTTGCCGAAACAATGATAGAAATAAGAGACCTAAATCTTAGTTTTTATAATGCATGTATTAATGCTAATACTATAGCATGAGCATATTCTAAATGTCATACTTCATGTTATAGGATTAACACGTATAATAGTGCTGAATCGATGAATTCGGCTTTAAAACCTTTTGTCTCTCATGGTTGAGGCAACCAAAAAAAAGGCATTTATTTTTTATTTTTATGGCATTTAAAAATTTCTATATGGCATTTAAAAACTTTGAAAAGGCATTTAAAAATTGCTAAAATATCTATTTAAAATCTATATCGGCTATTAAAAAATCAAAAAAACTTTTAAATTTTCTAAAACCGAATAATTTTTTAAAAATGCTGTCGTTAAACAAAGTCATAAAAACCTTTCTCGTTTTTATCCTTTAATTTTTTTCAAAAATTATCCTTTACTGGTAGTTTGTGAGACCACAGTGACTCTTAATTCACTCTACTTTTGTGTATTAAGAATCTTATTTTCACCAAAATTACATGCCTCAAATTTTGAATTTAATAATGCTTTTTTTATTTCTTTTTTTATATCATTTTTTGTTTGACGATTTGCTAAAAAGACATTGGTTTTATTAAAAACCCCCATCTTTTTTTCTCTTCTTTTTTTTAGTACACATTAATATTTACAGTTTCTTTCCTTATCGATAAACGCCTTTTTAAAATGACTTTTAATCTCGTGAATAAGGTTAGGTCAAAACAATTTAAAACAAACAACAAAAGTCTTCAAGTTAAACTGCTACTATTAACATATTTAAAGAATACAGTTAGCCACTGGAGTGTCTACTATCGCATTTAATATTGAGACTGTAAATAATTTATAAAAGTAGTTAAAATATATGACAAAAGATAAAGTTTATTCACTACTCTCTTTGTCGACAAAAGAAGCACCTGCAGTAGATTTTATATTAAAATACGCAACTATATACTTTGAAATATTTTGTTTGTTGAAATTTCTATCTAAAGCCATAAGCTTTTTCTGCATAGAAAAGCTTCTTTCCACGGCTATTAATGTTATTTGCGCGTTTAACAACTGTGAATACACTATCGGTAAAATTTCTGATCTATTAAAAGTTACTATGTCATTGATTTCGGACGAAGAAAATCTCGAAACCAAGTAACTTTTAATACCTGCTACATCATTTCCAAAATGCATCTCTGTGACTTCTTTGAAAGCTTCAAAAATTGTTAGTGTAGGGAAAACAAGTAATTTAATTTTTTTTAATAAAACCAAATATTGGATTTGTATTTGTGACAAAAACTTTATCAAGCTAGGCTGTGAAACGGCATCTAGCGCGCTTGATTAAATAAACTCTCCTCGGGTAATTTTATGTACGACAATCTCTTTCACTTTTAGAAAATTAGAAGCATAATATTCAGACGCGTCAAGCCAACTGCCCACGTTGTGAGTACCACAGTAGTGGATAATCAATTTGCTTAAAAAATGCTATGTTTGTTCTGTTTTTATAGGTTAATTGTTTTATTGAGCTTATTAACTTATTTACATTTGAAAAAAATTTTTTTACCCTTAAAGCACAGTTATGTAGTAGATGTAAAATACATGTTACGTGGAAAAGACTTGGATACATCTGATGAAGTGTTTTACGGCTAATTTCATATAGGGAGCAGCGTCCTATAATAATAAATTGAGGTTTTCGGGCTTAACGTCTAAGAAGTTTAAGACCCGACTTATATTTAAAATTATTACCCCGTTATTTAGAGAAGTATCAATTGGAATAGACTCCACAATACCCACTTGCAACGGATTTTTTAAACTGCCGATTAGAATATTAATGAATTTTCGTCTTCTGATTTCAGTCTCGTCAATTATTATAAAATCCGGTTCATCTATCAAACTTTTTTTTATTTTTGCTATTTCAGTTTTGTAAATTATGTCCACAGCATTTCTACAACTTGATTAAGATAAAATAAGTATTTTAAAATGTTCGAATATAGACTTAAATCCACTAGTTCTCAATTTATAAAGTAGTATGTCAAACGACATCAAGCCACGTGTAATTACTTCGGTGTCGGATATTTTCAAAAAATTTAAAACGGTAAGTTATTCGGTTTTATTATCTTTCTTTAATCTTTTCTGATGGCCGGCACTTCTTCTGTGTGTGTCAATATAATTCTTCTTTTCGACATTTAAATTTACACTACATAGTTGACATAAAAGTTTTCTATTTACAATCTGGAATTCTTCAAGATACTTTAAGCGATATTTATTTATCAAATAAAACTCGGTTTTTTTCCGTTTCGACATGGGATTTTCTTTTTCTGTAAATTTATTATTTTATACATTAATCTGAATTACTCTATTTGACAATACCAAATAAAATAAATTATAATAAAAGCATATTATTCTATAATATAGCTTTGTTATTTTAACAATAGTTTAATATAATAACGATATTGATTATATTATTCGAAAATGCTAATTAAACTAAATTATAAAACAATATGCTTTTATTATAATTTATTTTATTTGGTATTATTGAATAGAATATTTTGTTTTTATTGATTATTTTATATATTTTTTGCATAACTCTAGATTATCAAAATTTAAAAAGCAATAATAATTCTCCTTTTTAATCTAAAAAACAAATAACTTCGTTTGCACACACTTATATATAAAGGATTAGTTATTGTTTTAAAATCTCGTTCGTAAAAAATTATTTGAAAAATCTAGTTTTTATAACAATTTTTATTTATTTATGGAAAATTACAAAAAACACACTTTGAAAACAAAACCATCTGTATGTTTTTATGCTACTATAAATAAAAATTCGAAAGCGTACTATTTTAATTACAGCTTTATGCAGAAATATAAGTAAAATTGTTTATAAATATAAGTAAAATTGTTCATAAATATAAGTATGAGCTAAATACATCTAAATTCACTCGCTTTTTTTATTAATTAAATAAATTTCAAAGAAGAAAAGTATTTAATCTTTTATAATGAACACAATCCTCTAATTGTTACCAACTTTGTAAAGTAGCAAAAAAATGAATAAGAACATATATATTTTGAATAATTTTTATAAAATTGCTTAAAAACTTTTAATTAAAAGAATTATTGTCTACTTGCATTCTTTTCGAGAAATCTTTTTATGTGCCTGAACCATCCGCTAAAATCCACGCCCTCGACTTTAAGTATTTCGATTATTTTTTGTTTTAAGACGGTTCTTGTAAGTGTAACTTACATGTTTGACGTCAGTTTTGGTTTAAAGAAGCTAAAATATTTTTCTATAGAATTTAACTGGGGTGAATAAGCGGGTGTGAATATATGAGCAATATTATCGGTAGTGATCAGCGACATGTCGTCCTTTCGGTGGTGAAACGCCAATTGTCCATAATTAGAATATCGTTAGGATGTAAAACGAAGTAAAGAACTAAAGATGTATTGATGAATATTATAAAAGAATCATCCCCATAAGCTCCATCTTTAATTTCGTGAGCAACCACATCACTTAATTTTATTGCAACCAGACAACTAATATTTGTTCCCCTGTTCGCTTTTACGGTTTTATAACACTTTGTGTTTTTTTGGCGAATACCCATAATTAGAGCGTAACGTAAATTTACACCGGTCTCGTCAAAAAAAAGAAAGATGCCAACTGTTATATGTTCCAGGCATTATGCATATAATTGGTGTGCTTCTATGTTTCGGGGCGTGTTTCGCTATTTTGGAACACGAACGATTCTCTTTCTTGTATAATCCATTTGGTTTAGTAACCGAGAGACTGTACTTTGACTTCAAATTGTCCCTTTATCTCTAACACTTTCACCAATTTTTTATAGGTATGGGTAGAGTTTCTTAGTAACGTTTGGGTTATTTGATTTTCTATAGCCACATTTTGCTTTTTTTTCCGGCTTTTTTTTATATTTAATATTTCACCGTTTGTTTTGTTATTTGATATCTTCGTTATAGTGTTGTACACACTATTCAGTAAAATGACGAGTGAAGCGAATATTTCTTTAGGTAACAAGTCTCTATCAAGACAGTTGCGGATTCTATTAAGCGTTGCTTCTGTCATGGTTTCCCTCTTCTTTCGGGGATAGGCTGTAAGGGTTGTATGTTATTCTCACTTGGGCTATTTCTGTCAATATTGGTCATGGGTAAGAGTTTTAAGTTTGTTTATTAATAATTCAATTTAAAAATACTATATAGATTGGTTTTCTTTTCCATGTTTTAAAATAACCGCGACGTGTTCACTTTGTTTGTTTGTTCGTTCTCTTATTTATATTTCTAACGCCTCTTACAGTAAATTATGGTCTATTTCGGCAATGTGTAGGGTAATTTCGGCATCGTTTAGGATTATTTCGGCAATGTGTAGGGTAATTTTGGCATCGTCTAAGGTTAATTCGGCAATGTGTAGGGTAATTTCGGCATCGTCTAAGGTTAATTCGGCAATGTGAAGGGTAATTTCGGCATTGTCCAGAGTTAATTCGGCAACAATAAAATACTTAATAAATAAAAAAAACAATTTAACTCAAATAACTTTTAATCCATAATTACTTCGTTTCTTAGACTTTTAGATATATAACTCATCATTTTTCTATAATATTCTTCACAAACTGATGTAGTTATTATATTTGTTTCTGACGAAATAAAATTTATCAATTCATCTTCATTACTAGGAGTTCTTTTTTTAACGTAATTTTTCTATTTTGAAAACATATTTTCAATCGGATTAAAAAAAGAAAAATAAGGTGGCAGATAGAAACATTCATATTTCGAACTTACAAAAATTTCTTTAATTTCACTAGTTTTATGGAATCTAACGTTATCCATAATAAATATTGCATTTGTTTTATTTTGTGATCTTAGAATTTTAAACAAGTTAATTAAAAACTGTTTAAATGATAATGAATTATATGCACGTTGTTTTGTCTTATAATGCAAAATACTTTGAATATTTATAGCTGCACAAACAGATATATTATATCTCTAATAAAAGGCCCAATTGAAACTGCTTGTCTACTTATTAATGCACGGCCTCTTGATAAACGCATTGAAACATTAAATCTAGTTTCATCAACAAATATAATCTCAGACTCAGAAAATTGTGATTGTAATTCTATAAACTGTTCCGCATATATAAACTCTGTTCAATAGTACTATTATCATTTCGACGTTCGGGTATACTATAAACTAGTTTAAATGTGTATTTAAATTTATTTGATATTAACTTATTGATTGTTGACTTTGAAACTATTAAATTTAAATTATTTATACACTTCAATAATAAAGAATTAAGAGACATTGTGCAGTCTTCATCAATCCAACCTTTAATGATTGTTGCATGTTCAAGAGATATTTTCTATAAATATTTATCTTATTTTTTTATATATTAATCCGGTTTTTAAATAATTATTAACTATCGTTTGCACTGTTGATTTCTTTACATTTAAAAGCCTTGATATCTCTACCGAGCTAGTTCCGTTATTATAAGCATTAATAGTGCTACGCCTTTTTTCGTATCTAACCATGGGCGCATAATTATAAAGTTTATATCTAAATGTGTCAAATAATAATGAATTGTCATTAAAACAATTAAAGAAAAAAATTTTTTTTATTTATTAAGTATTTTATTGTTGCCGAATTAACTCTGAACAATGCCGAAATTACCCTACACATTGCCGAATTAACCTTATACGATGCTGAAGTTGCTCTACACATTGCCGAATTAACCTTAGACGATGCCAAAATTACCCTACACATTGCCGAAATATCTCTGAACGATGTCTAAATTCCTTTACACATTGCCGAAATAGCCCTAAATTTACTGTATTTTTAAAATTTATTATTTGACCAAAATCACGTTTTTCTATACTTATACGTTTATAAATATTTTTACTGATATTTATGAATGTTTTTACTTATATTTCTGCATAAATCTGTAAAAAGAAATTCATTTTATTTAAGAAAAAAAAGATTTATGATATTTTATTGAAAAAAAAGCATTTATGGCATTTAAATTGAAAAAAGGCACTTATGGCACTTAAATTAGAAAAAAAGGCATTTATGACATTTATGGCATTTAAAGGCATTTTGGTTGCTCTACACATGATATAACTAATTTAATCGTTTCAGTTAATAATTACAATATAAAAAAAATTTCTGAACGAAGAAATCGAACTTTTAACTTTACTATATTTACAAAAATAATTAGCAAACTAGACTCTAACGTTGCAGCAAAAATAATTTTATCTGTTAAATAATCAAATAACAATATTTATCTTGTACAAAGAATATTTTCTATATGTTTTAATGAATGAACTTGTAGTTGCAAATGCTTTTTTAAAATTTGGTTTTTCCTGTCAGCATTTTTGTGCAGTTTTAAACTATTTAAGGATAGATCTTTATTCGTTCATTGAACATTATTTTAAAGTTGCTTGTTATATTAGCTCTTACTCTAAAGCAATATTGCTTTTGTCTTTTCAGAACCTATTAAAAAATGATATAAAGCTACCTGTTAGAGAGAAAGGTAGAGGCAAGCTTAGAACGACTCGTTTTAAGTCTGTTACAAAAAATCTAATTTATTATTTTATATTTTTATCCAAAAAAATTTTTATATATTATTTTATATTTTTATCCAAAAAATTTGTTTATATATTATTGTTATTTAAAGCAAACTTTATAAATTTGTTTTTAAAAAGATGATTTCTAGATTTTATATATTCGAAAAAATTTTTTAGATTTTATATATTCGAAAAAAACATTTTAAATTTTATATATTCGAAAAAAAAATTTAGATTTTATATATTCGGAAAAAAACTTTTTAGATTTTATATATTCGGAAAAAACATTCTAGATTTTATATATTCGAAAAAAACATTCTTGATTTTATATATTAGGAAAAAACATGTTAGATTTTATAATAAGGCTATTTTATTTTTTATAATGCCCTTTTTTTATATAACAAAAATATTTGTTTTTTTTTAATTAAAATTTTTATCTATTTGCATTTTATTTTTCTTAGTTAATTTTTTAATATGAAAATCACAATGAGGCACCATAATGTCGGGGCATCTTAAACCCGGCACAATGAATATACAAAAAATTATTAATGAATATACAAAAAATTATTAATGAATATACAAAAAATTATTAATGAATATACAAAAAATTATTAATGAATATACAAAAAATTATTAATGAATATATAGAAAATTATTAAATATTATATAGAAAAATGTTAAGAGGTGTATAATATTATTAATGAATACATAGAAAATTATAATGCTATCTGGAAATGCTTACTGGACATTTATAAGATCATTACCGAATATATAAAGTTGGGTATTGAATAAGTCTGAGATTAGTAAGAAATGTGATAAAGACGTAAATTAATATAAGAAGCTATAATGATATGGTAGATTTTTTTTGAATATATAGGACTTTGATTCAAAATTTAACTTGTTACATATAACACTAAAAAGATTGTTGAACGATTTTTGATTAAAACCCGTGGCTAGAAAGACAAGATCTAAGTATTTTCTTATATGCAGGTAAAAATCACTGAATCCTAAATCAAAGTTTATACTGTTGATTACCCGCTCAACTGCTAATACGGCTTCATCAAGCTTTGTAGACTGATACCTCACGTTATAATATCTGTTTTTTAAAACTGAAAATACTTCCTCAATAGGACTTAATTCGGGATGTATGGTAGTAAAAATATATGTGGTATCTCTATTTGAAGTTAAATAATATAGAGTATAATAGTTTTATGAAACTATACTTTATCCATTAAACTAGTTTTATTGGTGAATAAGCTTTGTTTTTAGAATCCCTTAAAAATTTAACTAAAGCTACTTAATTAAAAAAACCGAATATTATCTTTTAATTGATTATTTTATTATTGAAAACCATAGCCAATAATGAAATATTTTTCCCTTTGATGTAGGGACTATTATGCGCGCAAAAGTGTTAATTAGATTATATGCATAACGAGCCGAAAAATAAAGATTATGTCCGTCTTATTTAAATATATCAGTTTTCGTTGTCACGTAATCTAGTTCAGATAGCAAAGTTTTTCCGCAGGTTTATTATCTCAAAGAAATTTCTTTTTTCTTAAACTTTACAGCTTCTTTTCTGCTTAGTCCCAACCCTTTCAAATAAATAGAAACCTTTCTTTGTGGCCTAGATACACCCTTTCTGGCTAAACAAACTCTTATTCCTTCTTGTGTAAGTGCCGGGCCACCCTGCATTATATTTATTAATAAAACTTGTTGCTCTATAAGTTTATTTTTTTCTTCCTAATTAGGGTACAAGTTTCCGTAAAAAACCATCTGACCTATCCGTTAAAGAAACTTTATTGCTTAAATTGTAAATCGTCCGTAAATCGATATTAAACTCTATGGCTATTTCTATAGGCTTCTTGTTGTTCTGCATCATTACATATATGCTTTTTAATGTTTCAAAGGTTGTGCTGTTTTTTTGTTTTCTGATATCATTTATTGCAGTAATGATATCGTCAGTAGTCATGCTAGTTGTTTTTCTATATATTTAGTATCTCTGTATATATATAATAATAATTCTCTTTTTTTTTCTTTGATAATTTTCTATATATTCATTAATAATTTTCTATATATTAATTAATTTTTTTCTATATATTAATTAATAATTTTTATATATTCATTAATAACTCTGTAGGATTGTTTGGAAATTATTTATATTAAAATGCAGTTCTAAAAAACCATTAAAAAATTCCCAATTTTCAAAATCTTCTAATTAAACAATTGGGAATGCAAGCAAAACGATTTGCTTATTTTTATCTTAAGCAACTGTAACCAATAAAGTACCCCTGATTGAACTAGACAGAAAGGTACAATCAACAGAAATATTTTTCTGTTAAAATTATAAAAATTTTCGTTCCTTGCCAAGTCATGCAAAATCTTTGGAACTGCCCGTTTACGGCCTGTATATTTGTTATAAAAACCACTAAATTTATTTTTACAATTTAACTATTTAAAAAACTTTTTAAATTATTCAATATAGATCGATTCTGCTTGCAATGTTTTTTAAAAGCTTATAGGCAGTATTATAAGCAACTGAAACACCGGCTATATTGCTTACATTGCTTTTCAATTCAAATGTTTTTTTTTCGAATTTAAATTCTGGTCAAGAGTAACTTTTAGTATATGCTTCTAACATAACCGAAAAGCTTGGTATGATTTTATGTGATGAGCTTTCATATTAACAATTATACAATTGTTGTATTTAGGGTTAAAGCCTGTAGCTACCTTAAATTTTCAATTCAATTCTTTAAAACCTAGACAAAAATAAAGAAAAAGTAAATTCTTTATTTTCACTGCACACGCGATGTTTTTTTTAGCCCTGACAGTGAAAACAGCTCAAGAAAAAAATTAATTCTTCAAAAGTTAAGCCTTGAAGAAATTCAAAAGCCAACTGATTATAATTTATGAATTTTATTCTATAAGATTTGGAATTTTCCTTCATATGTAAGGCTATTCCAATTTACATTTTAAATATAAACTAAAAAACAATTAAATATTTAAATATTGAGTGTTTTTAATACGTCTAACGTTTTTATTTAAATAAAAGCTTATCTCTACTTAAAGCGTTATATCTTTTCTTAATATATATACAAATATTTTTCTTTATTTAATTTTTACACTTTTTTATTTTTTCGTGCATTTTGGCAATACGCATATTTTTTATGCCATTTTGACAAATTCGACTATTATTGTTTTTTTCGTGCTATTTTGGCAATAAGCATTTTTTCTGTGCCATTTTGGCAATTATTTCTAAAAAAAATATCATTTGAAATTCAATGTATATTTTTACAGTCAATTATATATTCTTTGCAATCAGATAAATATTTGTGAATAAAAAATGTAGTAAATAGTATCAACAAAAATAAACTTTTTTTAATTTTGCCATTGTAAAAAATTGTTTTTTTTTAATAACTATTTACTATATTTTTTATTAACAAGTATTTATTTGATTGCAAAGAATATATATTTGACTGTAAAAGATATATATTTATCAAAAAACCTATACAGCTTTATGCATAAATATAGACAAAACTATTCATAAATATAGACAAAATTATTCATAAATATAGACAAAATTATTCATTAATATAGACAAAATTGTTCATTTATATTATTGAAATTGTCGATTGATATAGAACAAAACATTCCATCAATATATACAAATTTATCTATTAATATATACAAAATTATTTGTTAAAATATACAAAATCATTTATTAAAATATACAAAATCATTCACTAATATTTACATAATAATCCATTAATGTTTTATATGTAAACACATACAGAATAAATAATTTAATACACCGATTTACAAAATTTAAAGTTAAGTATTTATAAAAAGTGATGATTTCTCTGTTCCAGTTAGGTTTTTATACAAAGATGGTAACGACTTAAAATATACTGAAGAATTATTACTATAAATTTGTAAACTATAAGAGACCATGGACGAGGACTTGACAAACAACACTATATCACGAAAACCAAGAAGTGTAGTAACTCTGGAAATACTAAATACCGCGTGGAGATTGATATACAGGGGACGGTCTGCAAAGGATATTTCAATGGAAGAAAACTGGTCATTGAAAACAGTATACCGGTTGTTCAAAAAAATAAACGGCGGTCAAACAAATGAGCACATTCTACGAAACAAAAAAAGAAGAAAGACTACTCCGAATTTAACTGCAAAGGCAACAATTATAAACGCGCTGCAGAGGGACTGCTCACATGCACAGAGAGAATTAGCAGACAAATTGGGGGTTATTAATACAGGACGGAGTCAAAGCAGCGTTTCCAGAATCTTAAAAGATATGGAGTTCACCAGGAAGAGACTAGTTAAGGTCCCAGAAAAACGAAACACCACGCGAACAATTAACGCTAGACAGGAATATTGTACTATAATAAATCAAGTTGATGATGAGAGGCTTGTTTTTCTGGATGAAACTGGCGTAAATTTGCACCACAGTAGAAACTATGGGTATTCCCCAAAGAATTCAAAGGCTATATGGGTTGTCAGGGAATAACGGGGACAAAATATCAGTTCTCTTGTGGTTATTAGAAAAAGAGGAGTGCTCACTTTTGAAACCAAAGATGGGGCTTTTAATGATGATTCTTTTATTGTTTTCATTAGAAACAAACTCAAACCACATTTCGATAACAATTCGAATGATATACTTATAATGGACAATTGCTCTTTTCACCATAGAAAAGATGTTATTGAGGAACTAAATTCATGCAACATCAATCATCGTTTTTTACCCGCCTATTCACCACAATTAAATCCTATTGAAGAATATTTCAGTTATTTCAAAGCAAAGTTGTCATCGAGGGAATATAGATTTACAAACTCAAATGAACTAAAACAAAGTATTTTTAATATATTGTGCGTGGAGGGCATTGATTTCTCAGGGTGGTTTCGAAATATGAGAAGGTGGGTTGAAAGAGGTTTGGCCAGACAACCATTTTTATGATTAAAGTTTAATTTTATTTCAGTTTTTTCACTTAAACATTTTATATACAGTTTGCTTGTTTATTGATCGGTTATATACCAAATTACACCCGCACAGATTATTTGATTTGTCTGATAATATCATCCTTTATTTTTTTAAGTTGACACTACGAGAGTGTTTCATATGTTAATGTATAGTTTTGTATATATTAATAGTATATTTTGTTATAATTATAAGCATTTTGAATATAATTATAAATAATTTTCTCTATATTAATGGATAATTTTATATAAAATAATAAAAATATTCTCTATATTTGTGGGCAATTTGTTCTATATCAATCGACTATTGCTATAATATAAATGATTAATTTTATCTATATTTATGAATAATTTTGTCTGTATTTATGAATAATTTTGTCTATATTTATGAATAATTTTGTCTATATTTATGCATAAAGCTGTATTACAAAAAAATATAATATTTACGAAACAAAAAAAAAGCTCAAGTGATTTGAGAAAAAGATGTTTGTTTCTTTTTTATTCAATATAGTTGTTACATTTGGAAAAAGAAAGTGTTTTTTTTTGGCGTGTTCTATTTTTCCGCTTTGAGTTTCTTTCTTCGTTTAAAGAATTAACTATATTAAATAAGTAAAAAAAAACGCTGTTTGTGGTGGCGATTAGTTTCTACAGATTACTACGTAAACCAATCAGATTAATTACGAAGCTATAATGTTAGTATATATATATTTTAATTAAAGAAAAAATTAACGAAATAAAACAAACGAAACAAACGATACGAACGAAAACATAAAAGAGACGAAACAGACGAAGAGAAAAAATGTTTATTGAAAAAAATATAATAAAAATATAGTGAGAAAAGATTTTCTCGAGAGGGAACCTATTTGGTTGTGACTGTAATTGTTAATATCACAGACCTTCTCTTTCATTCTCTCTTCAGAAAATAACTATACTAAAAATAAAAAAATAGTAAACTACTGGAACACGTGCGCGCCTCCTGGAGGTTACCACTATAATCGACGCGTTTTCGGCTAAGGAGCGACATTGCTGATGTCTGTGACGAATAAATAAAAAATTAACGAAAAATAAACAAATGAAACGTGCTCGCTCGTATCCGGAAAAAAAAGATGTTTTTTTTTACTCGCTAAAAATAGTTAATTTATGTAGAAAAGAATAGAGAAAGGGGGGGTTTGACTCGTAATAAAAGCTACAGATCTTAGTTAAAATCTCCGCTTTTCTCAGAATTAGATATATTATATAAATAAAAAAAAGAATCTTCTCGTGGCAGAGATCTATCTCACAAATTACTACTATATGAGATTTATGGGCTACGAGACTAAAATGATATATATATAAATATATATAAAGAAGAAAAAAATATAGCGAAGCGAACAAAACATGCTCGCTTGTTTCTGTGAAAAAAAAATTGTTTTTACTTTTTCAATATAGTTTTTTCTTTTAGGAATTGTTGTGCATGGTGTGACTTTTTGAGTGTTTCTGTTGTTTCTCATCACAGCCCTCTTTCTCCATCATTTCATTTTTTTTAAAGAACTAAATATATAAAAAAAGTTAAAAAAAAACGATGCTTCCCAAAAATAGCGCGCTTCGTACATATTACTACTGTATATGAAGAGTACTCGGTTTTGTTTAGCTATAATGTTAGTATATATATTACAAATAAATAAAAGATTAACGAAAACGAAACAAACAAAACGAGATCGCTCTTTCCGACAAAGAGATGTTTTTTTATCACTTATTTAATATAGTTAATTCTTATAAGCTTGAACGATGAAAAGTGTTTTTGTAAACCGTAATAACTTTTACACGCTGCGGTTTTCTCACCCTCTTTATGGAATTAAATGAATAAATAGATAAAAAACGTTGCTTACCGGCCGACGAGCTATTTTACAAATTTCTACTATATAAGATGCCCGTTCGACCACGAGACTATAATGTTGGTGTATATATTTTTCAAACAAAGAAGAATTTAAGAAAACTAAATGAGCCCGCTCTTTTTTTGAAAAAAAGATATTTTTATTACTTATTTAAAATACTCACTTTTTATATGAAAGTTTTGTAAATTGTGTGTGTTTTTTTTAGCGTGTAATTATCGTTACACAACATGTGCGCATTTCTTTAAAGAATTAACTATATTAAGTAAATTAAAAAAACGCCGGTTCAGTTGTCGAGCGAGCATCTTGTAAATTACTAGTATATAAAACGACTGTCTCACAGCTAACCTATAATATTAGTATATGTATTCATTAAATAAAAGACAGTGTTACGATGAGAAAAACATGCATCGGAAGAAACGAACGAAAAGAAACGAAACGAACGAAAGCAAATGAAAAAAAATATAATTAAATTTATAAGAGATTGTTTGGCGTGTAAGAATGATTGTTATGCGCCACAGGATCCCCCCACTAACCCGTTCTCTAAGAATTATCTATATTTAATAGATATGTAAAAAAAACGTTGCTCACAGATCCGAGACTGCATCTTATAGACTACTAGTATATAAGCAGCTCACTCACTCAACTACAAGAATATAATGTTTGTATATACGTTTTACAAATAACGACAAAAATACCGAAAACGAAACGAACAATACGATCTCGCTCTTTTCGGCGGAAAAAAGTGTTTTTTACTTATTTAATATAGATATTATCTTAGGAGATGGAGAAAAAAAAATGTTTTTTTGCGTGTAGTAATTGTTACTTGCGTGAGGGCATTAATACTTTACTACTTAAGAAATTAACCATATTAACAAGTAGAAAAAAATCTTAGCTTTTCTTACTCAAGTAGGTAGCTTACAAATTAGTATTTATATAAGGCACCAGCTCAGCAAAGAAGCTATAGTGTTGATTATATATAATACATATAAAGAAAGAATTGATGAAAACTATACGAACGAAACGAGCTCGCTTCTTTTCGAAAAACATATGTATTTTTACTTATTTAAAATAGTTAATTCTTATATGTATAGCCGAGAAGCAGAGTTTTTTTTGGCGCGTAATAAAAGCTACAATACGGTGCTTTCATTCTACCTTCTAAAGAATTGGTTATATTAAATAAATTTAAAATAACATTTCTCACGGAGTCGAACGGACCTATTAGAGTTTACTACCATAAAAGACAATCGGCTCGACTACAGTCTATATTACTGTTATATATCTTTTACACTCAAAGACAAAATTACAGACGAACGATTGAATAAACAAAACAAAAATAGCATTTATATATGACGAAAACATATAGGAATGTAACTCTATTAAAAAATGTTTAAATATTTATAAGATATACTTCATAATTACTTTATAAAATATTAGGCGAGTCACAGAATACATGACAAAAGCATATAAAGATGACATTGTTGTATATGTGAGAAATGTTAGTGCGCTATATAAATGAAATTACATAATTGTTTAAAAGGATTAGATAAATACACGATGCTCAAATATACATAAACAGAA
>SBJP01000225.1:0-20945 GCA_014805705.1 Cucumispora dikerogammari | reverse complement strand
AAATAAGATGGTTATCAACGTTATTAATTTGAGAAAATAAATAAATCAATATATTTTTATTTGCTGAATTTTAATTCTTACTTTCAATAAGTAAATTTTTGGTAAAGATAGAGAAAGAAAAACTTTATTAGTTTGTTTTTTAATGTTTCGCTAGCTATATGGAATGACTTTTTTTTAATTTTTTGTTAAAGATATTAAACAAACGGTTTTTAAATAAAAAACATTTATTTCTAACAGTGGAGATGTTGTAGCTAACTATATGAAACCTTATAACATATGAAGCTTCTTTTTTCTAAAACAAACACCCGAATTCTTTAAAAGTCTTAAGTTTTTATAAAAAACATATCGCTTAGAGCATAAACAGTCACTATAAACGAAAGCGTGTTTGTTTTTTATTGTAATCTTCAGTTTTCGTAACATTAAACGTATATTGAATTTATTTTCTTTGTGTTTTGAACAAGGTTTTATTGCGTAAAAAACGGAAATAAAAAAATGCTGTATAACAATACATCTCTTTTGATTAAACTCTTTTTTTTTAGGTAAATCAGAGCTAAATGTTTTTTTAAATCTTTGAACGATATATAAGTAAATGATTTGAAAAAAGCTTTTTTTCTAAAACGTTTTCTTGATTATGAATAAAATTTAACATCAAGAAAGATTATAGCTTAAAGGTTTTTATCGCACAGTTACTGACATGTAAAATATATGATTAAAACTTTTATTAATAATTTGGCTCGCGTATACCTAGTAAAACATAAGTAAAAACTCTCTTTTACTTGAGACTTTTCATCAGTTTTTCGCTTCACAAAGTTTTTTCATATTTAATTCTTTTTCTACAGTTGTCTAAGTGTTGTGTGTCGTAACGATATTAATATTTTCACACGACTTAGCTGATTACAGTTGAATATAGGTAATTTAAAACATAAGTGATATAAGATTTATCAAAAATATTTTGATAAATATCTTATTATCTTACTCGTTGGGATAACTTTCTGTACATATTTCGATTGTTTTAAAATGAAGGTTTTTTCAAAAAAATTTATTGTAGAAATTTTTTGAAAAAAAGTTTAAACAACACAATTATCAATGTTTTAAACAAAAGCAAGCTAGAAACAACAAAACACTATAAATGATGAGTGTTTTTACTATCATAGTTGAAGACCACATTAGTCGCAAATTAAAAAAAAAATACAAGTCGGAGAAATAATTTAACCGCTATAAAAAAACAAATAAAAGACAAAGAAATATTTTCTTTCTATCTGATAACACGAAAACTTACAAAATATAAATACAGTGAAAACATCGATTTTTTTCATTATTGTTTTTCAAAAGAAAGAAAATTCTAGAGAGATTTTTGTAATTTATATATTTCAATTTGTTTTATATAAAATATTGACTATTTTACTAACTGTTTTTCAAAAAAAATTTTTCTAAGTGAAAGTATTTGAAATCGAAAAAACGATGAGATTTACTGTAACTAAAAAGATAATGAGAGCTACATTTAAAAGAGAAATTTTTATCAATTTGAAAGTATTAAAAAAAAATTAATCTGAAAACTTCAATTTTTTTTATTAAACACAATAAAACTTGATGTTTTTTAAACAATCTTGTTTAAGGGGACATTTCATTTACCAAATAAATTTTCGAACTATATTATTAATTAAGTTACATAGGCTTTATATTCATGGTAAAATGAACTGTGATAAATAAAATTAGCGGGAACGATGAAGCAAATAATTATATAGAAAATGCGCTTTTTGATGTTTTTTTTTAAATTGTCTCACATGAAATTTAAGCTTAATAAATGTCTATTGTAATTAAAGTATGTTGTCTTTTAATCTACACTTAATTTTATATTATCAGATATACTGGAAAAACAAGATTAACTGTTTAATAAAAAAAAGTTAAGGTCCTTTGATAATGTTTTATTAATTCGGTTTTTCACGAGAGTCTACTTAACAAAAAACACTATGAAAATAAATTTTATATGTAGTTAACGGCATCTAAGTTTCGCAAAAACCTTATTTACACACTACAATCGTTTATGTGTTTTAAAATGCTGCTAGAATATTTCGTATTGGTCAACTCATCTGAGAGAAACTCTAGCGAAATAGTCATAGAAAAACAATTAGCGTAGCAAAAAAACTACGGAAGAATAACAAACGACAAATTAGCAATCATTTCATTTAATCTTGCATGTTATTCGTAACTATACCTTAAGAAAATGAGTCCTCCAAAGGAATGTGTTGTCGTCTCATTAGAAACGACAATCTTATAAAAAAGCAAAACCGTATAGAGAACAAATGATCTTTAAATATTAAGAAAAAAACTTCTGAAATCAAAATTTCATTGAACCCTTTCATCAAATATATTTTTTTGTTTAAAATTTTTTTCGAAAACACGATAGACCAATTAAACGTTAAAAAAAATCTTAGTTAAACCAACAGTACTATATTTTCTACCAAACAAACATTTTCGCGCGCCTTACTCTACGAGGAACGCTGAGAAAAACACACTCAAGAGAATAATTTCTTGTGCACCGAATTCTTTCAATATCCATGCCCCTAATAAATAAAAGTTTTCGTCTCCAATATTCAATAAAAACAACAACGATATCATACAATTCATCCAGTCGCGTTTGCTTAAACTTTGGTTGTAATACCTGATATTTATTAAATTTTGAAATACAAACCTAAATACAAAATAAATATTAAATATAATCAACACCCAATCATTTTTTAGAAAATACATCGAGTCTCGAACATTGTTATTTAAAAAAATATTGCGTATAAGTTCAATCAGTTTTTCTTTACGATTAAGAGTCCTATAATTGACAATTTTATTAAATTTATGATGATTAAAGATATTATTGATCTTATTTTTTTCTATAGAAAAGATCGTGTGGCTCTTTTTTCCATAAAAACTTAATTTTAATTCATCAGTACTCGATTTAACTGATAAATATTTCCCTGAATTTTTTAGTCTAAAATAGGTTCTCATAGAAAAAATATCATTATTGTTTATAGTCTCTACAATAAACCTATTGTCTTTATTTGTTGAGTTTTTAATAAACTTTACAGATGAAAATCTTTTTTCTGAATTTCTGACTGTTAAATTTTTATCTTTAAACGATATTTTAATTTCATCTCCATTTCTTATAAACAACTCTCTATAAGCTTTTTGATAGAAATTGTTATAAACATGATTATGGAGTTTTGTAATTTTAAAAATAGACGGTTGTTTTGATATTTTTATATTGTTGAAAGGGGTTTTTCTTGTTATTTTGGCTAATTTTAAAAGTTTTTCTTTTAACTGAGATATTTCAAATTGAATATTCTCTATTTCATCAGAGCTTTCTTTTGAAGTTTCAGAATCTGAGTTTTTATAAGCATATTTTCTTTCAAGTTTTGCTATTTGTCGTTCTAATTGTCGTTTATTTGTACGTTTTTCAAAAGTTTCATCACTTTCAATTTCTGAAGTTTCTTCATCCGAAAGATCATTTTCAACAATCATGCCGTCTGTGGTGTATCCGAAAATATTATTAGCTTTGTTTATTAGAGAAACATATCCAAGATTTGATTTCAAAGTAACTTCTGATCGATCCAAAACAATTTCATAAGACGGAGTATCAATTGTTGTCGTTTGTTTAAATTCATTAGTAAATTCTTTGTTAAAATTTTTTCTTTTTTTTATACTCTTTATTACGGCATTAGAAAAACCAATTTGTTTTAATAACGCAATATTTCTAGACTTATCCAAGTCAAAATAAGGTAATTCAATTATTTGTTTCAATGTCATAAAATAAATGATTAAACTACAGAAAAACAAGAAAAACATAAAACCTGTTTTCAAACTTTTTTCTTTTTTCTTACTTAAATCATATAAACATTTAGTGATTAAACAAAACAAAAATATTCCATAAAATTTCAAATAATTACTAAATGTCAAGCAAACAATAGAAAATATAAAATTCCCAAAATAAAGTTGATTAATTGAAATTATGAATGACATACAAGATATTATACTTGTAAGGGAACTTGAAAATTTTTCTAAAGCTTCTCTAAAATTTGATAAATGAAAATATAATGGCAAATTGGTATGTTTACAATCTAAAAAGTATTTAAATAAAATAAACCAAAAAAAATTGAAGTTTAGAGTTGAAATTCCTATTGAAAATATTAATAAATTTTTTAAAAAAATATATGTTGGGATTAACGGTTTTTGACTATTTTTGAAAAAGAAACTTAAAATGTCAATTAGTAAAGGGGTGTGGGTTATAGGAAGAAAAGAAAACATTCTTGAAGCAATGTTTAGTAAATCGTTCATAATAATATTTTGTTGTTTAGTCAGGTTTTATTGTTGAACTTCATAATGTTTTGATCGAATCTTGATCGAATCTTGATATTGTCTTGATATGTTTTATTGTTGAACTTCATAATGTTTTGATCGAATCTTGATATTGTCTTGATATGTTTTATTGATAATTTTCACGGATGTAAAAAGAAAAAAAAGCTTTAACAAGGTTCGTTGTTTAAAAACAATGATCAGGCATATTATAATAAAAATACTTTAAAACATTTTCTAGGTTCAAAAACGCAAAAAATAAAAGTAAAAAATTTTTTATTTTCATCTTCCCATATTAAAACAAAGCAACATTATGTGTTTTTTCACAAAAAATATTAATTTATAAAAATAAATACAGGTAATATTTCCGACAAAACAATTAAAGTTTAAAAATTTTTATTATCACAAACCTAACTATGAAAAAAAATATAAAACGCTTAACCTATATTATTATATTATTATATTATATTATTAAATCAAGTGCTAGACACGATTAAAAATCTTTTATATATATTTTCCTTTGTGTAAACATATCAAAAACTATAGAATTGAAAATGTGTATATTAACTATTGAACTACAACTAAAGATATTATTATATTCACGGGGAAGGGGAGGGGGGTTAAAATATATTATAAATAATCGATTATATATTTCTTTCATTTTTATCGTAAAAACTGACCCTTTTATATACAAAAGTGTTTGAAATTGTCATAACGAAATAAATTAAAAAAATATTTTTTTTTGTTGAATCTCATTAGAATTCTAAAGTTAAAATGATAATAAAAATGAAACTTAAAAATTAAACAGCCTTTTAAACCTTATACTTTAGTATATGAAAAAAAGCTTGTGTTTTTGATGATTAACGGGTTTATAAAAAATACATTTAATTAAAAACAAACAAAAAGTTTAATTAAATTTAAGTAAATATATATTTTTCCATCAATTTTATTATAATATTTAGTTCTTTAAATAAAATAAAGACTGTCTATTATGAAAATCAAAAAGGAGTTTATTAATTTTTTTAATTATAAATAATAAAATTAAATATTAAAATGCCCATGGCTTTCATGAAACAATTCAATCACTTCAAGACTTTTATAATTCAAAATATTTCATTCTTATTTCAATTAATTCTTTTATTCTTAATCTTTGTTGTACTAAAATTTATTACTTTTCTTTTTTCATTTCATTCACAAAAGGAAAATATTAAAACTCCTCAAAATCAGGAAACTGGCAGTAATGAAAGTAAAATAGGGATGAATTCGGATAGTGGGTCTAATAAACATATAGATAATATCTTAAGTAAATACAGTACAGATAGTGAAGACGACACAGACGAAGATAAACAAGGAACTGTCACCGAGTCTACAACAAATATAAACACTGAGGTAAAAAATGTTTCAGACATAAAAATTGACATAAAACCAAAAACGGAAAACGTGACAAAACAAATTGAGAATAAAGAAAATCAACATGAAATTAAAAAAATTAAAAAAAATTAAAAAAAATTTTATTAAAAAATTGACATTCCGAATATTTTTCATTTTAAGTTCTTTACACCGTCGCTTTGTTACATATTTGAACTATTAACTCTCCCTGTTTGAGTTCATAAGTTTATAAACATTTAATAAACCAGTTAATCACTAAGGACTTCTACTATTTGTCCCAGATACGGAATATTTTCAGAAACTTCTTTATTAACATTATAAAAACTAAAGATTTTTTCTATATCATCAAAGATAACCACAAATTCATTGCCAATTATATTATTGGAAAAAGGCACTTCAATTCTTAACCCGTTTTTAAATAAAAATATCCACAAATTTTCTTTAATTAAAATCCAAATCTCATTTTTATATATAATCTCTATTTTGTTAATCGTCTTATTATAATTTAATAACTGAGTCGTTTTGTCAGATGAAAACTTGGTTAACACATTGGAATGAAATCTTTGTTTATGCATGCATTCATGCGACTCGTGACTCATACTTTCATTAAGAAAATATTTTAAGATTGTAATGTCTGTTTGGTCAAGTTTTTCAATTTCTGTAGAGTTTGAATCTTTATATGATTTCAATAAATTATTATATTTTTCAAATACTGTTTCAAGTTCCAATTGAAGCGGAATTGAAATAATATGCATTGAAATTAAACCATATTTTAATTCAACATATAAAAGTTCTAATTCTGCTAAATTTAATATTCTGACGTATAAAAAATCTCCATTTGCTTTTCTTTCAAAAATTGTATTTTTTAAAAATATTTCTAATAATTTTATGTCTTCATCTTTCCTGTTATGCGTGGGCTTATTTTGATTTGGAATAGTTTGAAAAATAACTGTTTTACGACGCATGTTTTTTATGAATTTTAATAAAAATTGTACTTTTTTCAGTTCATTGTGAGGAATATCGAAGAACTCGTGTTTTTCTTTATTTATCAAGATTTCTATTTTAAATGGGCGTCGTTTATTTCTATGCGCCACTAAATCAGAAAAATAATAAGAAGTTAATGAAAATAACGGCGCATGATTTATGCAACCACAGTTGTAAAATGTGGTCAATTGATAATCTTTTAATTCGATGTTATTAAAGGAAATTATGTTTCCCTTTTTTCTAATAACTCCTAGTTTTGTTTGATATGTTATGTCTTCAATGTTTATAAATGAATCAGCCAAGCACCAGAACTCAGAAAAAATTTTATGTTTTAAAGCGTCTTCTGCAGAAAACCTTTCGGTAGGTTTTGCATTAATCATTCCCTTTAAGAAATCAATCATGTCCCCACTATAAACACTTAACCTCTTATTGTTTTCCAGTATTTTATACTGACTTTCACTATATTTCTGATTAGTTAACAAAATAAATAAAACCAGACCTGCCCCATAAATATCTATTTTATTATCATATTTTTCTTTCTTAATAACTTCAGGCGCCAAATAGTCTTCAGTCCCACAGAATGTATTGTTTTTCTCTTTATTTGTTGACAAACCAAAATCACATAATTTTACACTTTTTGAATTAACTAGAATATTTCCTAGTTTAATGTCTCTATGAATTATCCCCTTTTTATGTAAAACATTAATTCCCAATAAAACCATTCTAATTATTTTTAATACCTTTTGAACTCTTTCATTAAAATATTCTTTAGACTCAACTTTATTAGTTTTTGTATCAAAATTCACGTATAAAAAGTTGTCAGTAATAAACTTAGTTAGTGACATGTCCATTTTCTCCATAATTATGTACAAGTGACGTTGCGATTTATGCGAACTGTGGATGTTAATTATATTTGGGTGAGTGACAGATTGAAGCGTTTGGAGTTCAGCCTCAAAATATGAAAGGGTCTTTGGTGTATTTTTTAAGATCTTAATTGCTACTTCTTCTTGTGGTGAGTTGACAAGAAAAGCAGAATAAATTGTTGAAGAAGCGCCTTCACCGATGATTTGATTTAAGTGATATTCTTTCATGTGTTGTTTTTATTTTATGGGATATTTTTCTCTTTATTTTATGCAGTTTTTTTTTCAGTTTATTTATAAATTAATTGTCGTTTGTGAGGCATAACTAAAAATATAATGCGAAAAAAACATTCAATCATCTTTTTTTTTAACATCTATCTCCTCCCCATTCACTCCCTTAATCATTAAAACACCAAAAGTAAAGATCACGGCACTGATTATAAATTCGGGTATAAAATATAAAAAACCGTAAATAAGAATGTGAATATAATACGCAGCATTAACCGTGCGACAACCAAACGTATTAAAAACAGATAGAGCAAATTCCGCAGCTGAAGGGCATAGAAGATTTTCACCCATAAAACTTGATTCGGTTTTTACAAACAAAGTTTTTATAACTTCTACATTTACATTTTTTGTTTCTAATTCGTATGAAAGTGTTTTAGCGAAGTTTAAAATGAAGGCTTTCGAAGCTGCAAAATTTGCCATTAATGGGGATGCATAATCGCCGAATATGCTTCCCATAAAGATTATACACTTTTTCTCGGAACTATCAACGGGCATAAAGTTCCTCAAGATATATTTCGTGAATTTCAATGTGTTTAAAATATTTACATTAATAATATTTTCCATATTTTCATCTTCAAAAAAGAATTTAATTTCTCCATTTACGAAAATATTGTTAATTAAAATATGAATAGACCTTACATCGACTTCACCTGCCAAAAATGCAGTATTTAAACTTTCAGTAGAAATATTGGAATTAAAATCTAAAACAACCCCCTTAATAAAAGTTTTTTCATCCTTTAATTGACAATTCTTTGCATAAAATTCTTCTAATTCCTTTATTTTTTTCGCTAAAAGATCCTTACATGAGTTTATAAGAACAATATTAAAATTATGCACGAGAAAAGTTTTCGCTAATTCGCTTCCAATTTCGGAAAAATCTGTGATAAGAACAGTTTTCCCTTTCAAGCTTTTACGAATAAACCGATTTCGTATTAAAGTGTAAAAATAATAAGTCGTTTGGTAGATTATTATACTTGAAATTGAAAGAAGAAGTACTTGGAGTCCGTGTTTTTTTATTATTTCAAACATGGACTTTTTTTATTTATTTTTATTTTAAATATTAAAAAATTGAAAAAAGAAATAGTAAGTCATTTATTTATTAAAATATAAAAGCTCAATTAAGTTCACTTTTTTTAAGCTTTGGGAATTTTCTCGTAAAAGGCCTATCGAAGTCTCTATAAGTCCGATCTCCGATTTCCTTATTAGTTAAAGTATAATTTTCTACATTTATATAAATCGGTGATTCTCTTCCGACCTCCAACTGTGCAGTTTCTAATTTGAAAATCTTAACATAATTCCGTTTTCGTTCTGCAATGATTTTTGTTTGTGTGGAAATTAAATGCTGTAATTTTTGTTCTAGTTCTGTTTGTTTGGGGGGAGTTTTCATGGGTTATTTTTTGATAAAAAGTCATTTTATATTAAATTTCATTACTTTTTGGAGATGTCTAGGATTTTAAATAAAAATGCATTATATTTGAAATAATAGTGTTTTTTGGGAAGCAAATATTTTGGTAAATTTACTTCTAATATATTTTTAGTGAAATTTTTTTACAGAACTGACTGTATTATATATAATTTTTTTATCAAGTGTGTTATAGAAAGATTAAATGTTTACCACATATGTTTATTCACTTCGTAAGATATGATATAGGAATCAGATTGGTTTTCAGAATGTGTGTCTGAATATAAATTATAAGTTTGGTGTGAAACGATAGAGACCACAATAAAAGTGTCTGAAATATGTGTATGATACATATTAACGTCCATGAAAAGAATTTCATCTGTATTCCTATTACTTGCAGTGTTTATATTCAAAATACTCGCTCGTTGAATGGGATAAATGTGACTTTCTTTCTCTTGCAGTAGCTTGACTATATATGTCTTTATATTTTTATATAACCCGTCTAGAAAAGTGAGTCTAGAGGCTGAAAGATACTAAAATACTGATCATAGACTGACAAAAAATTTCTTTTTTCCGTAATATTGGACCTTCTTTCTCGCCCTTTGATATAAGGGCTATCCCTTATTAGACCAAGAAAACTAAATGTTTATTGCACCTCTTTTATCTACAACTCAGATGTAAAATATATTTTTTAATTAAATTTCAAAACATTTGCGGTAACAGCACTCTTTTAATTATATACATGGTGTCTCTTAAGTAAATACTAAGAACGAACATATAAATTTGTATTAAAAAAGAAGAATAAAGAAATAGTAACAAGTTTTCTCTGTTATGGTGGTAATGAACAAGTATATTTTATCTGTTTTAGTCTTTATTTTTTCATAATTAACCTTTAGGGCTTGTATAAAAAATTCATAAAAATCTAGTTAAAGGCTAAAAACCTATATTTAAGTAAAAAAAAAGAGTCGATTTCTGAAAGAATATATTTTTAAAATCAATGATTCAAGGTATAACTGATCTTTTGATTTTCCTTTCTTTTTCGTTTCGTCTATAGGAATATGTTTTTTATCTAAACGTGTCTAATTTGGTTATAAAAATATAATATTTATATGAAAACATTAGTTGAAAAAGCGGAAAAAATTTTTAATATTTTTTTTTGAGCTGATTTTAATAAATTAAAGCCTTTTTCAAAAAGATAAAAAATACTTACGAGTGTTTTGTGGCATTATTGTAAAAAACTGAATAATTACAATAATAATGGGGATCTAATCGGCTGTTTTTTTATAGCTTCGTTTTTTTATACACTTTTTCTGTCTATAATTAAACTAGTTTCGCCTAATTTGACTGTAATTATATTTTAAATGTTTGTGGTTTCGTGTTTTCATACACTTTTCTGTATATATTTAAATTGATTTCGACTAATTTAAATGAAATTGTGTTTTAAAAATTTGTGGTTTCTTTTTTACTTTGTAAAAAAATTGTTTTCAAAACAATAAACATTTTTCTAATTCAAAAATTAAAAAAGGGGTTATTAAATAGGGGATATTAAATATAAATTATATTCCAAATATACGCTACCAAAAAAAAAGTTTTATCAAAATATTATTTTATAAATTCGGATATTTACAATGAAAAAAAAAATTACAAAATTTTTCAATTTTTTCTAAAATTTCACAATTTTTTCATAAACAAAAGTATTTTAAACGAATGTCTAACGTCGTTAATTAAATAATAAATATTGTGCAATATATTAATTAATTAATAAACCCTTTAATTAAGACCAAGTTCAAACAAAAAATAAAAAGATATTTTTTTAAAAATTAAAACGTGTAAAAATCGTTAAAAACTTTTAATTATTTTTTTGGTCCCCCCTAACACTAATTAATTGCATATAAATAATATTAGGAAAAGATTTCTGAGTACATGTTGCTTTCTATTTTATTTTTCTTCATACATAATATAACACCATATGATACACAAAACCTGAATATTAATCAAAGCATTACAACAAAAAAGACAGAATTGCCCACCAAAAAAGATAAAAAACCAAACCCTTCTTTGGCTTTGAGACAACGAAGTAGATTACCTAAAAAAAGTGCAATTAAAAAAAGAAAGCCTGTCGCAAAGCCAAGCAATTTGAGAACCAAAAATAAAAATGGAATTAAAATAAATCAAAATACCAGAAATACAAAAAATTCAAGGATCGACTACAATAACTGTGGTAATAGCATTTCAAATGTACAAAATAACGGGCACACTAACTATCATACAAACGATAATACAAAGATACTTACCAATAACAATACTAGTATTCAACAACAAACAGGAGGAGGGTCTCCTTTTCGTTCACCTTCTTTTAATTATAAGACGAATTTCGATGCCAATAACAGTTTTAATCATCAAAATATGAATATAAAAAATGATATTAATAATAGAACAGATAATCAGTATAATGGGAACATGGCTCAGAGAGAAACCCCTCAATATAATCAACCTGCTGAGCGACAAACGAGAAAAGGTCCAAAACAACATGGGTATGCCCCGTCAGATCAACAAAATAACACAGAATTAAGTAAAAGCGCAGGAGCATCGATAGATCAAACTTATGTTCCGGAAACATACGATAACGAAGATTCTAAATCACCCGAAAAAGTTCCGTCAAATCGAAATTCAGACCAAGATGAGGAATATGACTATGATACAGAACAAGAAGAAATAAACTCGCCAATACCGTACGTGAAACAAAATATGGGTAATAATAATCCGTTTCAAAGTCGAAGGAACTTGTCTTATGGGGCTAGAGAATCAGATCAAGGTTATGGAACTCGACGAAGAAACTTGTCGAGCCCATATTCAAATCAGCATCAAGAAATGAACGGGGGGTTTGGCCGACAGACAGGAAACTATTCATCTCCATATTATAATGAAGGCTTCAATCAAAAACCGTACCAACAAAGAAAAAACTATTCTAACCCCTATGCAACTCAGTCATACTTTCAAGACCCTTATTCTTTCTTTTCAAAGGCCGGATCAAGCCGAAATCAATACACAGCTGACACATCAGATGAATTGGGTTATGGCGGGAATTGGGGCGGAAATTATAACTCGGGAAATACCCATAATAACATACAAAATAATGTCAATACCAATATAAAACATGAAAACAACGATAATACTGTTAATAACATCAATACTAACAATCAATTAGGCAATTTTGTCGGAGACACTGCACCAAAATATGAAAATGGAACTAAGGTAGGAAGTGGTAACAATATTGCAAAAGTGAACTCAGAATAGACGCGTTTTTAATAAAAAACAACTTTCAAATATGTTTAACTTTTTTCTTTTCTTGTTCACTTAAAAAAACTAAGCACTTACTTAGTATCTCCCTATTATATTTTATATTAAGCAAACCTCTACTATAAATTAATTAAGTAAAAATATTTAACTAAAAACAAGCCAAAAATTCACTGAAGTTCGTTTTTAATTACTAATTAATAACTGAACTCTTGTTTTTTTTATCTTTGTTGCGCCGTTAAGTGCAACAAATCGCTTCTAGACACTTTTAGCTTTTTTTTTATTAAATTCATTCGTTCTAACTTGATTTAAAGTACTTAAACAACACTAATACTTGTGGCCGTGTTGTTTTAAACGATTAAATTAAAGAATTGCTGTATAATGTCTTAATTTTTACTTAAACAATTTCATTTAATTAAAATATAGTAAATGTTGTTTATGCAGAATTTATAGTGTGTTTTGCTTAATTAAGATTATAGTGTAGTTTTTTCAATAAAAACTATAATGGGGAGATACAAAACAAGTCGCAAAAATCGTATAAGTTAGCTTTTTTTAAAAGAAAACTCTGCGAAAAATCTATATTCTGCAAACAATAAATCTTTTTACTTTCAAAAAGACAGATTCCGTTTTTTATTTGTATGCTATATTTTAGCAGTTGCCTTTGTCGGTAAAAAGGGAAAGGGAAATATTTGTTCGGTTTGTAAAACATTTTAATATTTAAAACTTAACTAAAGATCTCAAAAAATCCAATATTTTACACCGATTAGTGTTCAACTCATAGACAGTCTATCTCTAAATCCAATAAGTTACACTGATTAGTGTTCAACTCATAGACAGTCTATCTCTAAATTCAATAAGTTAAATCAGTTATCAAAAACACACTTCTTTACTCGTTTATAAACAGACATATATGTATTTTTATCAGAAGACTTTCTACTGTATTATAATAACACAATATTTGCATTTATAAGGTAACTTGCCACGTGCTCCTTCTTCTTTCCCGCCCTTTCTCCCTTTTTCTCTCCAACCTTCCCCTTTTTGCCCTGTCATCCTTTCTTTAAAAAAAATTTAGCACGCAAATTTATTTAGCTTTAGTTTAACGTACATTTATTTTTATATATAAGATTTAAAAATACCAATACAATTTACATTTAACAAACTAAAATTAAAAAAATTTTCGATATAATTGTTGATTCTTTTATGCACGGGAAAAAATAGCTTGATAGTTTTTTTGAAGTTTTTCACTTTTAGGGGCACCAAACAGTTAAGCATATAGGTTATGTGTATATGTGCAGATTCCGTAACAGTCGTTATTTAAATCCTTATGTTTTTGCTTTATCAGTTTAATAATAGTCTTCGTAATATCAGACAATCGCCCTAAGCTAAACATATTATCTAGAAAGAATGTGCGAAATGGCAATCTTAGTCATGTATTCGCAATGTATAAATTATATAAAACATATACACAAATATAGCTCTTAATTCAAACCACAAATTCGATTTAAATATATGACTTGAAAATAGCTGAGCCTTTGTTACAGCAACTAACACGTCTAGTATAACTAATCTTTTGTCATATATAAGATTTAATTTTTTTAGATCTTTAAAATTTTAAGTTTCCAGTAATGAAAGAACCGACTGGCTTATGGGAAAAGGTTCTTTTTTAAAAGATAAATATTTATCCGCTCTTTTTTTAAGTATTTACGATTATAAATATTATTGTTTAGTTACATAAAATATGTTGTACTGAATTAAAATATGGACTTTCATTTAAGAAAAACTTACAGCTGGCAAGTTTTTTTCAAAAAAGAAAAAAAACAAGATAGTCGAAATATAAGAAAATATCAACAAAATTAACGGGAACTTACAGTGAATTATAGAAAATATTAACAAAATTTCTGAGAACTTAGAGTGAATTATAGAAAATATCAACAAAATTAACGGGAACTTACAGTGAATTATAGAAAATATCAACAAAACTAACGTGAACTTACCTGAATTATAGAAAATATCAACAAAATTAACGGGAACTTACAGTGAATTATAGAAAGTATCTACAAAATTAACGGGAACTTACAGTGAATTATAGAAAACATCAACAAAATTAACGGGAACTTACAGTGAATTATAGAAAACATCTACAAAATTAACGGGAACTTACAGTGAATTATAGAAAATAATTCAGATTAACATGAAATATGTTATCATTTAACATTTACACATTTTGATCATCTAAATTAGACATAAAAAAACAAAAATTTTTGTAAAAAACATTTACCTTCCCTTAAGATATTGTAAAGCTTGCTCATATGATGTCCTGTCCTCAACAGCCACTTTATTTCTATTTTCCAAGAAATTTTCAATTTTATTAACTGTATTTACAAAAGCCTCTACGGCTGGAAAAATAGGCGCACTTAAGTTGTTTGTATATTTCAACTCACATTTTATTGGTTTAGCCATAATTTCTCTAATTTTACAAACCTGTTCAACGGCATCTTTATACTCCTTTAATTTTAATATCCTAAATTTAATAATCATATTGTGTTTGAATTTTGCTAACTCAAGTTTTTTCCATATTAATATTTCCTTTTTCTTAATTAAAAGTTTTTCTTTTTCAGAAATTGGCAAGACATTAAAATTTATTTTAATTAATTTTATAAGAGTTTTAATTAATTGTCTATTCAATTTTGACTTATTTGGTTTTGTAAGTAAATTTATTATATTCTCATATTCAAAATTTGACAAATCTAACAGTTCCGAAGACATGGAATGTTTTAAAAATGTGTTTTTTTTATTGATTTGTTTTTCGTGTATTTAGTTTTTTACGTAGTCATATTATTTAGTAAAATAAAAAAATACACAATGGATTGTGAGATGTGTCGGAATATTTTTATTTGTTTCTTTAAGTTGTTATGTCTGTTGTATTCGTGTTTTGAACTAAGCGTAAAAAGAAATTAGATATTAAAATTCTCTAAAAACTTTCTGTGTTGTTAAGAAAATAGAAACTACAAACGTTTTACAAAACATACATTCATTTTAAATATTAGCAATATATACTTACAAGGTGTGGTTTATTTTTTTCTCAAATACGAAAATATGTAAGTGTGAAACATCTTTTTCAATAAAAGATTAGACTCTTTATAGCTGGTATCTTTATACATTCCTAAATATAATCGGCAAGTAAATAAAAACCTTACAAATATTACAAATTTTTTACGATAAATTAGACGCTTGTTATATATATAAAAAGTCCTAAACGAAATGTATAATAAAGATTATTTGTTAATGAAAAAATTTTTCTTGTTTTTAACATACATTCTCTGTCTTTATTAACCTTTAGTTCCATAATTTTGATGAATAGGTAAATAATGGAAACCTGGTGCAATCCTTCATTCGCTTTACTTTCGCTCATATAAACTAGGTAAACAAAAAAACAATTATTTTACAATTAATAACAATAAAAACAAAATTCTTTAGTAACTAAGTTCTATCGTCAAGAACCCACCACTAAATCGTTTCTAGTGTACTTTACTTGACAAAAAACGGCGTATAAAAAGTTTTTTTTTCATTAATCAATGCTTCAAAAAAGATCAAATAATTCTTAAATATATACACAAGCCGTAAACACCAGTATATTTGTGCTTATTTTTAAGCCAAAAGAAACAATATAATACAAAGAATGTTTTTTTATTTGATTAAATAGTCAACCAATTTGCCTTTTATATGATAAGAAAGTAAACACAAAGTAAATATCAGATTTTGTTTATTGATCCCGATACTGATTATATAAAAAATCTAAATATATCAGTGACAGCTACTTTATATATAAAATATAATAGTGAAAAACCTTGAAATGAGTTAATTTGTAAGTTTTTACTACAGACGATGCAGTATCTCTTTGATTTTTATAACACATTTCAGATCTCTTTGATTTTTATAACACATTTCAGATCATTTTGTGTATAAACTGTTTATTGTAATTGAAATAAAATTGAGTTTTGTTCTATGTTACTATTAGAACTCGGTAGCGTTTTTTTTATTTAAGCGGTGTAGTCAGTTTATCAACTTAACGAATTCTAAAATCCACTATATATTTGTAGTCGTTTAAAAATATACTTTGTTTTAAGAAAATAAACAGTTGTACCGCAAATAAATATACTATAAGTATCTCCATATTTTGAACGTCTTATCATCAAAGATTTCTTTTCTTGTTGATGTTTCATTAAAAACTTTACTTTTAATTTACGCAACAGCTGAGATTAAATTTAAAAACAACAAAACGTGTTTATAAAATAAATATACACGACGCAAGTTCGCTTCATTTGTTTATTATTTTGTCTGTAATAAAAAAACACCAAATAATCTTCTTATAATTCAACTTGAAACGTTATTTCGTTGTGTATCAATAAAAAATCTATGTTTATACATAATTTTAATTAAAAAAAATTTACTGTAATTGTAAAACGAAAAAGTCATACTAAATATTTTATGAATACATTCATGTTTTTGTCAGTTGTCGTTTTAATAAAAATCTTATCCTCTCCAAACTAAAGATTAAAAAAGTATTTTCGTAAACAAAGTAAGAATTATCGCAAAAGAAAGACATTAAATTAAATTTTAAACAAATATGGTTTAATTAAATAAAATACAAACTTGAGATAAATTAATTTAAAAAAATTATCAAAAATGAAAAATGTAAAAACCACAGCACTTTCATAACTAAAAACAAGTCTCTTTGTAGCTTAATTTTCTCTAAATAATATTTTTGAGAAATCAAATTAAAGATATTTTAATTAAAAATTTAAGTGAAAGCAACTCCCTTTCTATAAGACTTCATATAAAATGGTTTTAATTTCCAGACCATTTAAATACAACAAAAAGAGATTATTGATATGGTAAAGTAAAGTATTAATTGAAAGAAAAAAATATATTAAAAATTATACAAAACGTTTTAATATATTGTTATATTAACTCTAATAGCTATAAAAACACTTCCGATAAAAAAAATGATTTAAATTAAAAATTTTTTTTTTTGAGACCATGCAGTTTTCAGAAAGTAACAATCACGAACCCAATTTTGGTAACAGGGGATCTTACTTTTATAATATCCCATCGACACTTGAGCTATGTATTGAAGATGTAATCCCCAATATGAAAGAATATAAAAACTTGCCACCGGAAGAAGTTTTAAAAAACATTAGTCTTGATTATTTACATACGAATATGGAAAAAAGAATATTAAGTTATGGACAGTTTAAAATGGAACTAAACCGATTAGCGCACGAAATCTTAAAGAAAAAAAACCAGGATTATTTTTCTGTTAATCAAAAAAGAGGCTGCGATTTAGTTAATATAAAAAGCCAATCAAATATAATTAATCAGAAAGCGAATTACACGTTTGATCGAAACTTTGAAACGTTTATCTTTCCAACAGAAAATAGTTTTTCTGCCCCTGTCATGTTGCCTAGTATATATAATCCAAGAAAGCTAAAAACATATACCCAATATATAGCCGATGCGCTGTGTTCTTTTCCAGAAAAGGAGGCTACAACACAAGAAATTTATCATTATTTTCAGGAAAATTTACAGTATTTAATTCAAGGTAAAAGAAATTGGAAAATATCTGTTCGTGTAAATCTGTCGAAGAGTGATAAGTTTTGTATTTTGGGTTTTAAAAACCCAAAGAGATGGGGATTCACAGAATCTTGGAAGTATAAGGAAGTCTAAATTTTGTTAATACTAATGTTTAAAAAACATAAAAAAAACAATTAAGTATGTATCAATAAATGACTTGGGATTTTGACTTTTTTAATTTTTTTGTTTGATATTTATTTTCTTGTTTCTTGTATATTTTGAGAAAACAAAGACTTTTTTTCAAATAGGTTTTGTATTTTTTTAAATATATCGTAATTGTATGTTTTGTTAGAAAAATAAATAAATCAAATATTATGTTTATTAAACAAAAAGTTTAGTGGTTTATACGAAACAATGGTTAATTAATTGAGGTTATTTTAATACTTTTACTGATATGTTTTTATTATATAAGTCGTTTTCTAAACATAAAACAGTTACAAAATTTTCTAGAATATCTTAAAAAATACTTTAGTGTATATTTTTTTATAAAATATAAACAAAAAAAAAAGACTTTAGACTAAACAATGCTTAGCCCTTTCCCCTTTATAGATCAGAAAATACAGAAACTTTATAAATCAAAAAAAACAGAAACTTTATAGATCAGAAAAAACAGAAACTTTATAGATTACAGAAGTAGAAAATATTTTATAAAAAGACATTTCATTAATATTTTATCAGGCAGTATAAAATTGCTTTGGTTTATCTAACCTAAGCGATTTAAAACATTTTTATTAAACATATCTACCAGACAAAACATAAGAACGAACGTTTCGTTTGTGAAAATAAAAAAATTTTAAATGAAACAATATTTAATAAAAAAAAGTGTTTAAAAACATTGTCTTCTACAAAAAAACGGTTCTTTATGGAAGGGTCTTATGCATCTGTATATTTTTTAGTTTTTTTAAATATTAGTATATGCTCGGCTTTTAATGTATTTTTTAAAAAAATAGATTATTTTATATTATTTTACATACATCGGCTTTTCAATTTTTATAAAATATTTATTTAATCTTTACACAATCACTTATTTGGTAATATATATCATTCACATTTAAAACCAACATTTATCTGAAAACTCAACGTGGGAATTTTTTGATAATATAAGTAAATAAATGTTCTGAGTTTACAGAAACAGTGACTAAAAATCAATACTTTATTTCAGGGCTGATTTTAACAGCAATAAACAATGGCACAAGGAACAAACACACAGGGTTTTGTGCTTATTTTATAAGATAGATGATTGTCAAACAGACAAATTAACTAGTCTCATTATATTTAAACGAAAAAATAATACACGTTTTTAACTTGTAATATTGAGTTTTCCAATTTTTTTATCACGGTATATAACTTTGATTTACGAGCGTAGTATTTTACAGATTGTTTTTTTACTATAATTTTTTAAATATACACAGTTTTGGTAAATAATTTCACTAATTAAAGAGTTACATTATTTACTGGAAAAAACTTTACTTTTACGTCATGAAATATTTAAATAATAAAAGAAAATATAAGCACAGTCTATTCTAAAAGAAATAGATAAATAAATTAATAAAACACTTGACATCATGAAAGAGTTTTTTATATAATTTATTAAGTACGAAATTAAAAAAAAAAGAAATCAAAAAACAATAATAAATTACTTAACAAATAAAGAAAAACAATTTCAGAAATATCAGCTGAAAAAATAAAAACCTTAAAAAAAAGTTTAAGTATAAAGTAAGTAGAAAATAAAAAACTTTTCTTTTGTCAATAAAATAGAAAAATGGGAAATTAACAAACTTTATTCGAATAAAAAACTTTTTTTTTCAAAAACTGAAATAAAGAATTTAAAAACTTGTAAAAGGTG
Organism: Cucumispora dikerogammari; assembly: GCA_014805705.1. NCBI lineage: Eukaryota > Fungi > Microsporidia > Cucumispora > Cucumispora dikerogammari. The sequence continues at coordinate 901 of SBJP01000225.1, read as the reverse complement.
TTAATAGTAGAAACTATTATATGCTCTAAAAGTCACATGTGAAAACTTTTAGTTTAAATAAAAACTCTCGTTGAAGAATAGGGAAAACAAAAAATTTAAAAATGAACAACCCAGTATTTTCTATAAACCAAAGCAGTGCATAAGCATAAAGCGTCTGCAAAAAAAAAACATTTGAAGTTTAAAAAAACTTCAGAAATAAAGTATATTATGTTATGTTACGAAACGAAATGAAATGAAAAAATTTTACTCTTAAACACTATAAAAGCAAAAAAAAACACAAGTGTTTAAATGATCTTTCGAGAAAACACCAATAAACTGTATTTTTATTAAAAAAAAATATGTTTTCGAGATAGTTAATGTTTGTCTTAGTGAATTAAACACAGAGCTAAAAAAACAACAAAAAACATTCATAAACCTCAACAAAACTCCCGCACATAATGTATAGAGAGACTCAGTCAAGTATAATTAAAGTTTTTACTTGAAATATATACATAAAAATTATAAACTTGCGTTAACGATGTCATGTCATGAGAGTATTTAATTCAAATTTCAAAAAATATAAACTGTTTTGTTCAAACAAAAATTAAAAAACACTTTGGCGGCTTTGGTTTGTACAAAGAATCGAGTTTAGTAGACAAAACTACGTTTTATAGCTGGCTTAGTGGATATATAAGCGAAAAAACGATAATTACTGGTTTTAATAATCTATATCAGAAGAGGGCAAGTTTTTTTTTCTTTTGATATTACTTTTCGATCTCAATCCGACGTCTATGACAAAATCAACAAAAAACATGATTTGTCATCATATCATCTGAAAAACGTCTTGATTTTTTTCACCAAAGTAGCTATCTAAAAATTACAAAAATCAAATATTTTTTATAGACTATTGACTAGTCTATTA
>SBJP01000224.1:0-21022 GCA_014805705.1 Cucumispora dikerogammari | reverse complement strand
CGTCCCCCGGCTGGGCCGGCGTGGGCCCCGCTTGGTGGGGGGGGGGGGGGGGGGGGGGGGGGGGGGGGGGTAAGGGTCTTCTTTTTTTTTTTTATGCCGGAAGAAATACTGTGGAGAAGAAAATATATTACAGTATATATTGTCTTTTTTTTTCGTTTTCTGTTACTTTCGAGTATAATAGCATTGTTTCCTTTCTGCTATATTTTTTTTACTCTTTTGAACAGATCTTACGTGATGTAGATACATTTAACTAATGAAAAAAAGGTAATTTATATAAAGAATAAAATACCTTTTTTTAAGTAGTTAAATGTATGTACAGCACGTACTTTGTTTCTGCAAGAAAGTTTGCTTCTCGGCGTCCCGATTATTTGCGTTACTTTTTGCATATTGTGTTTTGGCTACAGCATAAAGATATTAGTCTTTTTTGCTGTAAGTATGTTTTGTTTACTGAATAAACTTAAACGTTACATACACCGATTAGAACCTATATTAATATAGTTTCTCGGGCCTTTGTTTTCTATATAAAACTTATCCTCCCTGCTTAAGGATATCAAGAAGTCTATGTTTTTGGCCAAAAAACATATTCTTCTTTTTTACTGTCGCTTAATACAATTTTATAGTAATCTCATTATTTACCTTTTAACCTAAAACATAGAGATTCTTCTTTTTTACTGTCGCTTAATACAATTTTATAGTAATCTCATTATCTACCTTTTAACTTAATACATAGAGATTCTTCTTTTTTACTGTCGCTTAATACAATTTTATAGTGATCTCATTATTTACTTTTAACTTAATACATAGTTGTTCTAGTAGAACATTTTTATAACTCTAAGAGTTATTTCGAGACTTTTTCTAAAATCTCTTGTAACTGCAGACGGAGGATTTGTTTATTTGACGAGGTTCAATTGGTTTATTGTGTTTGGTGTTTTTAGGGCTTTTTAATTTATTAGAACCACTTTGTGATTTGTGATATTTTTTTCCGTACGATTCTGGGGTTTTTATTGTTTTTCATTGGTGTTTTTGAGTGGTTTTTAACGTTTTTTGTGATTTATGTTTTTTGTGTGTTTTTTATGTGTTTTTTTTAATATAAGTTTTTATTAAAATTAGGTAAATTAATGTTATATATTATTTTTTATTATAATCTTTTATATTGTTATTTATTTATATAATATGTATTTTTTAAACACTTTAGAATACTATTTTAATTTATATCTATTTAAATAAAGGGTTTATATTTTATTAAACAATTATAATAGGCGAAAAAGATTTTATTGTACATTTTTTAATTTAATTCGCTTACAGAGGGTTTAATCAAAATTACTCTAAGCGTTGAAAGACCAGATTTGTATTAAAAAGACTCGTTTTTTTATAATATACCTTAGAAAAGCGCCCGGGTGCAACCGAGCATCTGTCTTTTGTTTTTCGATATTATTTTTTCAAAAAATCAGATTTGCTTTAAAACTTCAAATAGTTGGAGGCGGAAAAACCAAGGATCCTTTAAAACCGTCGTCTTTATTGGTGACGAGATACCTTTTGTCAGGTCTCTTTATATAACATATAGTTTTTTCTATAGATTATATTTTTCTAAAGTTGAAATATAGTAAACATTTTTACGTGTTTATTTTTTTAGTAGGTTTTTTTTTAATTATTATTTTAGTAAGGTTTTCTTTAATTAATATTATAGTAGAAAGTTTATTTATTTTATTTGTAGTAGAAAGTTTATTTATTTAGATTATAGTATTATTTTTCTTTAATTAATATTATAGTAGGTTTTTCCTTAATTATAATTATAGTAGAAAGTTTATTTTTTTTAAATTTTAGTATAATTTTTCTTTAATTAATATTATAGTAGTGGTTTTTCCTTAATTATAATTATAGTTGAAAGTTTATTTATTTAAATTATAGTAAAATTTTTTTTTATTTAATATTATGGTAAATATTTTACCTTGTTTTTGTTATTGTGTATTTTTTATTTATAGGAGTTATAGTAAAATTTTTCTAAGATTAATATTATAGTAGAGGTTTTCTTTAATTAATATTATAGTTTGTTTTTCTTTAATTAAGTTTATAGTAAGGTTTTCTTCAATAAATATTATAGTAAGTTTTTCTTTAGTTGAATTTATAGTAAAAGGTTTCTTTGTTTAATATTGTAGTTAGATTTTCTTTAATTAATGTTATAGTACGGGTTTTCTCTTATTAATATTGTAGTAAGATTTCCTTTAGTTGAATTTATAGTAAAAGGTTTCTTTGTTTAATATTATAGTAAGTTTTTCTTTAATTAAGTTTATAGTAAGGTTTTCTTTAATTAGGTTTATAGTAGGGTTTTCTTCAATAAATATTATAGTTGGTTTTTCTTTGTTTGAATTTATAGTAAAAGGTTTCTTTGTTTAGTATTGTAGTATGATTTTCTTTAATATTGTTTTTAGATTTTCTTTTTTTTTAATATATTAAGATTTCCTTTAATTAATATTGTTTTTTAGATTTTCCTTAAATAAAATTATAGTAAAGAATTTCTTAGTTAAACTTATAGTTTAGGTTTTGTTTATATTTTGTTGTATTTTGTTTTTTTTTAATTGATATTTTAGTAAGTTTTTCTTTAATTAATATTATATTATACAGTTTATCTATTTTATTTTTTATGATTTTCTTTAATTAATATTATGTTAAGATTTTCCTTAAATAGAGTTTTTTTTGATTTTCTTTATTTAATGTTATAGTTAAATTTTCTTTAATTAATATTATATTAGCAATTTTCTCCAATTAATATTCTGGTTGGATTTCCTTTGATTAATATTGTATTTAAAATCCCCTTAGGTAAAATTATGGTAAATGTTTTCTCTAATTAATATTACACTGTGAACACTTCAGTCTCGGATATCTGTCGGTGTTCATATTCAATGAGAGAACCAAAATTTTTTTAAATCGGATAGCTTATTGCTCTAAATTCTCTTTTATTGCTAAAATCAAGTATTTTTGAACGACGACTGTTTTTTTCTTTTAATATTAATTGTTTTAACTTCAGGAGAGGGATTAATCTTTCTGGTTTATTGTCACCAAGCCAAGTTTCTGACTCTTTTTGCATAATCATAGCATCCAAAGAAGTTATTTTTCTTATGCAAATGTTTGTTTTTTCTTAGCTTCTTTCTTCAATACGTTCAGTATTAGCCAGATATTCTATAGGTTCAGCGCCGTTTTCTGGGTTTCGTCTCCAGCGACATGACAGAGCACCTGTCGTTGTCAGCTGTGTCATCTTCTTCTGTGGCTTGGACGTCTCCTATGGTTTAGGCATTGTCTTGCGCTTTTCTTTAACATTTTCTTTTAGTTTCTATTGAAACTGTATCTCTAGCCAATTGTATGAATCACATAGCATCATAAATTGTTTTTTTTTATTTTTCTGTATATTATAACTTTTCATTTTCCGGACTTTGCAGTCAAATAAGATTTTGTTTGGTAACATTGTTTTATAGTGTGTTTTAAAAGATTTTGTTGTTGTTTGATCACGGGGCTGAATTTGAGACGCGACACCCGGTGTAGAATAAAACAACTCTATATGTGTATAGTCCGTGCCGATCGGTTGCCTGTTGCTTTGTTTAAAGTCGGTATTTTTTTTCTATTTCTTTTTTTCATATCTGAGTTTAAATTATCTGGCCTTTCTTTGAATATTATTAAGCTGTCCCATGCCTTTTTGGTGTGTGGTTTTTGAAGTTTAAAGTGTTAATGTTTCTATTATCAAATGATCTTGGCTTTCGTGGTTTTCCGTTGACCAGGAGGGGTTATTTTCTCAGCTGCTAAACTTACTCAAAATAAAATTGTCAGTCTTTCTTTTTCAATTTCTACTGGCCAAGTCGCTTTTATCTAACGTAATTGTTGAGCTATGTTTTTTTCTCCAAAATAAATTCGTTTCATCTCATTTTGTACTTTCGAAGACTGGTATTGGTGGATTTCTCTTCTTTTTCGTTTTTAAATTTAATGATATTGTCTTTATCTAAAAAACAAGATTCTCACGGTGTTTTTTTTACCTGCAAATTATGCCGTTTTTTAACTTTTGTTGGCCTTCCTTCCACCCAATAAAGTTTTCAATTGCGAGCTTTTTGGCTAGCATTATCCTTATTTCTATTATATTAACAGAAGAAACAATTACTTTTCTTCTTCTCTTATTTTGTTTCCGTTGATATAATATATTATCTATTTCAACCGTTTTTGGAAATTTTCTTTTTCTTGAGCTTATGTTTGGAATATCCATCTGAGGATAAATTTTTAGTTCTTCTCGGTTTTTAATGATCTTGTTAATGGCTCCGAGCGAAACACCAAACTTCTTTGAAAGAGGTGGGCGACTTGGTTTTTGGTTGCCTTTGCTATTTTCTGCATTTTTTCGCTTTGTTGTTAAATCTATATCACAGTTTTTCTTTCTATCGCTGTTTTTTTTTGTAATCATAGTAGGATGTATTGTTCTCTATTAAGCCATAATAACATGTGCTCTGTTTTTTTTGTCGTTTTTTATGAAACAATCGCGTTTTTTGGAAATCTTTTTTTCACTGTTTCTTTTTTGAGTGTTCACATTAGAGATTGGTCTTCGTCAAATTTAGTTTTTTTTAGTGTTCACGTTCGCAGAAGGGGATGTATTTTAATATAGCTCTACTACTAAAAAATTCTGCTTTTTTTGTGTTCATAGTTATGAATGTTCATTGTAGAGATTGTCCTCTGCTGTTAGATTTTTTTTAATTTATATTATAGTAAAAAATTTCTTAATTAAATTTATAGTCAAAATTTCTTAAAGATTAATTATAGTAGATATCTATTTAATTAAATTTACAGTATAGTTTTCTTTTATTAATATTGTTGTAAGATTTTCTTTAATACAAAGGTTGGTAAAATTTTTCTTTGGTTTTATTTTATAGTAGAAGTTTTCTCTAATTAATATTATAGTTTCTATTTTCTCTAATTGATTTTAGGGTAGAAGTTTTCTTTATTTATTTTGTAGTATGTTTTTCTTTAATTAATACTGTAGGGGGGTTTTCTTTAATTGATGTTATAGTTAGATTTTCTTTAATTAATGTTATAGTAATGGTTTTCTCTTATTAATATTATAGTTAGCTTTTCTTTAATTAATGTTGTATTCAGTTTTTCTTTAATTAATATTATAGTAAGATTTTCTTTAATTATTATTATAGTAGAAAAGCTCATAAATATATTTATAGTAGAAGTTTTATTAAATAAGGTTGTAGTAAAAATTTTCTTATTTAAGTTTATAGTAAAAATTTTCTCTTATTAATATTGTAGTGTGTTTTTCTTTAATTAATATTATAGTAAGATTTTCTTTAATTATTATTATAGTAGAAAATCTCTTAAATATATTTATCGTAGAAGTTTTATTAAATTAATATTATAGTAGGGTTTTCTTTATTTGTTTTTATAGTAAAAAATCTCTTAAATAAATTTATAGTTTAAGATTTCTTATATATTAATTATAGTAAAAATTTCCTTAATTAAATTTATAATAAAAATTTTCTTTAATTAGTATTATAGTAAAGTTTTTCTTTATATAATCTTATAGTAGGGGTTTTCTTAAATAAATTTATAGTATACGTTTTCTTTAGTTTATATTATAGTAAGATTTTCTTTGATTGGAAATATGGTGAAAGTTTTCTTTGTTTTAAAATATGGTAAAAAATTTTTTTAATTATAGTTTTTGTGTGTTTTTTATTTCTTCAAATTTTAGTTGGGGTTTTCTTTAATTAATATTATAGTAAGTTTTTCTTAGATTAATATTTTAGTTGGTTTTTCTTTAATTTGTTTTGTAGTTAGTTTTTCTTTAATTATTATTATAGTAGAAATTCTCTTAAATAAATTTATAGTATTTGTTTTCTCTAATTAATATTATAGTAAGATTTTCTTTAATTAATATTATAGTAAAAGTTTTCTCTTATTAATATTGTTGTGTGTTTTTCTTTAAATAATATTGTGGTGAGATTTTCTTTAATTTATATTATAGTAATTGTTTTCTTTAATTAATATTATAGTGTTGTTTTCTTTAATAATATTATAGTGTTGTTTTCTTTAATTTATATTATAGTAGGGTTTTCTTTAATTAATATTATAGTACGATTTTCTTTATTTAAATTTATAGTTAAAGGTTTTTTTTAATTAATATTATATTTAAGATTTTCTTTGTGTAAAGTTATAGTAGAAAATTTCTTAAATAAATTTATAGTAAATGTTTTCTTTAATTAATATTGTAGTCTGGTTTTCTTTTTTTGATATTATTTTGGAAGTTTTCTCTATTTAATTTTGTTGTGGGTTTTTCTTTAATTATTATTATTGTTTCTGTTTTCTCTATTTGAATTTAGGGTAAAAGTTTTCTTTATTAATATTTTAGTATGGTTTTCTTTGATTATTGTAGTAGTTAGATTTTCTTTAATTAATGTTCTAGTGGGAGTTTCCTCTGTTTATTATTGTAGTTGGTTTTTCTTTAAATAAAGATATGGTGGAAAATTTCTTTAATTGATTTGTTGTTAGGTTTTCTTTAAATAAAAATATGTTAAAAAATTTCTTGAATATATTTATAGTAAATGTTTTCTCTATTTAATACTTTATTTGGTTTTTCTTTAATTAATGTTTTATATAGTAAAAGTTTTCTCTTATTAATATTGTAGTGTGTTTTTCTTTGATTAGTTTTGTAGTAGAAAATCTCTTAAGTATATTTATAGTAACAGGTTTTTTTAAATAAAATTATGGTAGAAATTTTCTAAAATATATTTATAGTAAATGTTTTCTCTATTTGATATTATAGTAAAAGTTTTCTCTAATTAATATTGTAGTTTGTTTTTCTTTAATTAATATTGTAGTCTGGTTTTCTTTGGTTAATATTATAGTCTGGTTTTCTTTGATTAATATTATAGTAATTGTTTTCTTTAATTAATATTATAGTACAATTTTCTTTATTTAATATTATAATAAGATTTTCTTTAATTAATATTATAATTAAATTTTCCTTAGTTATTATTATAATAAAAATTTTCTCTTTGTTTTTATTATAGTCAAAGTTTTCTTTTTAATATTATAGTAAGATTTTCTTTAATTAAAATTGTATTAAGATTTTCTTTATTTAATATTATAGTAAGATTTTCTTTAATTAATATTATAATAAGATTTTCTTTAACTAATATTATAATAGAAATTTTCTAATTAAAATTATAGTGTAAATTTTTCTTTAATTAAAATTATAAAATAATTTTTTTTAATTTATATTTTAGTAGAAATTTTATTTATTTAAATTTTTTTTATTTAAACTATAGTAAAAATTTTATTTATTTTAAATTATAGTAAAAATTTTTTTTAATTAATATTATAGTAAGATTTTCTTTAATTAATATTATAGTAAGATTTTCTTTAACTAATATTATAGCAAGATTTTCTTTAACTAATATTATAGTAGAAATTTTCTAATTAAAATTATAGTGTAAATTTTTCTTTAATTTATAATATAGTAAAAATTTTATTTATTTAAATTTTTTTAAAATTTTTCTTTGATTTAAATTATAGTAAAATTTTTCTTTGATTTAAATTATAGTAAAATTTTTCTTTGATTTAAATTATAGTAAAAATTTTTTTATTTAAACTATACTAAAAATTTTATTTATTTTAAATTATAGTAAAAATTTTCTTTAATTAATATTATAGTAAGATTTTCTTTAATTAATATTATAAGTAAGATTTTCTTTAATTAATATTATAGTAAGATTTTCTTTAACTAATATTATAGTAGAAATTTTCTAATTAAAATTATAGTGTAAATTTTTCTTTAATTAAAATTATAATGTAATTTTTCTTTAATTTATATTATAGTAAAAATTTTATTTATTTAAATTTTTTTAAAATTTTTCTTTAATTTATATTATAGTAAAAATTTTATTTATTTAAATTTTTTTAAAATTTTTCTTTGATTTAAATTATAGTAAAATTTTTCTTTGATTTAAATTATAGTAAAAATTTTTTTATTTAAACTATAGTAAAAATTTTATTTATTTTAAATTATAGTAAAAATTTTCTTTAATTAATATTATAGTAAGATTTTCTTTAATTGTTATTATTAGTAAGATTTTCTTTAATTAATATTATAGTAAGATTTTCTTTATTTAAATTATAGTAAAATTTTCTTTAATTAAATTTATAATGTATGTTTTCTTTTATTTAATTTATAGTAAAAACTTTCTTTAGTTAAATTTATTGTGTAAGATTTCTTTATTTAAAAAAAAGTAGAAATTTTCTTGAATTAATATTATAGTATATTTTTTCTTTAATTAATATTATAGTAAATTTTTTCTCAAATTTAAATTATAGTAAATTTTTTTTTCATTTAAATTATATTAAAAATTTTCTTAATTAAAGTTATAGTAAAAATTTTTTAATTTAATTCTGCGATAACGGGTTTAATTAAAAATACACAAAACACTCGAAGACCAAATTACTATTAAAAAGACGCGTTTTTTTAATAAACCTTAGTATAAAGCCCTTTTTCAACTGTGAAATTGTCTCTTGGAGGTCTTTTTTTTTAACAAAATTTTTATATTACTTAAAAACTTCAAATAAATGAAAACAATTGCTCTTGTGGCCAATTTAAACCATCGTCTATAATGGTAACAAGAGGTTTTCAAATAAGTCTCAATAAGACTTGTGTAGTTTTATCTATAAACTATGCTTTTCTTATTTGATTGTTTTTTTTTGTTTATTTTTTTTTTAGACTATTATTTTTTTTTCTTTATTTAGAATTGCAGTAGAAATTTTATTTAATTTCAATTTTTAAGTTTAGTTTTTTTAATTGAGTATATTGTAGTAAATATTCTCTAGTTACAGTTTTGGTTTAAAACATTTATGTATTTATATTTTGTTTTTTTTCGATAAATATGTCTTTATTCGTTATTCTCTTTATTTAAAACTATAGTGGATTTTTTCTTTAATTAAAACTATAGTGAATTTTTTTAATTAAACTTTCAGTGAAAATTTTCTTAAATTGTTTTTTAGTCGAAGTCTTCTTTAATTATTCTTTTAGTGGAAGTTTTCTTTAATTGAATTTATAGTGTTTATTTTCTTTATTAAAGATTTTATTATAAGTTTTTTTTTTGAATATATAGTAGATATTTTCTTTATTAAAAACTAAAGAGCCAGTTTTATTTAATTAGAAGTATAGTGAAAATTTTTTTTTTAAATTTATAGTGTATATTTTTTTATTAAATTATAGTGTATATTTTTTATTAAAACTATAGTGGCAATTTGCTTGAATTAAAAATTATAGTATGTGTTTTTTTTAATTTATATCGTATATTTTTTTATTAAGTTTTTTAGTGTTTATCTTCTTTGTTTAAAACTATAGTGGAAATTTTATTTGTTTAAATTTATAATAAAAATTTTCTTTATTAAAAATTATAGCAAAAAAATTTTTTACTTGAAATCCTTCTTCGATTGTTTTTACTTGAAAACCGTGTTTAATTGTTTTTACTTAAAAACAGTAGTGTTTTTTTTCTTTATTTAAAAATTAAAGTGTAAATTTTTTTTTTAAACTTTTTGTGGTATTTTTTTTAATTAAAATTAGTGTAGAAAAACATCTTTAATTGTAATTACAGTCATATTTTTCTTTGTTTAATTTTTTTTTGCTTTTTCTTTAATTAGTCTAGTATTGTTGTTGTGTATTTTTTCTTGTTGTTTTATATGTAAAATTTAATACTTTCGTTTTATAGTGTAAACTTTATTATAGAAAACATTGTTTTGTGTGGGAAACCACTTTTATTATTTTTGTGTGTTTTTTTCTTAATTGTTTTTATAAAATAAATTTTTCTTCACATAAGAATTCTGTGTTCATTTTCTCTTAAATAATATGTGTTTTTTTTGTTTTTGCCTTCTTATGTTATGTTTCATGTAGACAGGTTTTTCTTTTATTATAGCATTATGTGGAATTGTTTTTTTTGTTTTGTAGGGTAAACCCTTTTCCATTTCTCAATTTTGTGTTGTTTGTCTAATTAACATTTAGTGTTTGTTTTTTATCTTTGTCTTTAGTAAAAATTATTTTTAAATGCTTTAAATATAGCTTTTTTCTTGAACATTTTATTGTTAGTTTTTTTTATAAATGTTATTATAATGTATTTTTCTCTTTATTAATATTATAGTGTACCTTTTTCTTAAATATTATTTTCGTCTTAAATTTTTTTATATAATATTTTTGTGTGTTTTTTTCTCTTATTTGTTATTATAGAGTTAAATTCTTTTAGAAATATTATTGTTTACAAAGTTTTTAGATGTTGTTGTTGTGTCCATCTTTCTTTAATTAAGTTATATGGAAAAAATCGGATGTTTGTTTTTTTTCTAATTTTTTTTTAATTAATATAAATATTTTTTTTTTTAATAAATGTTGTGTTGTGGCTATTTTTACTATATTTTCTTGTAGTAAAAATTTTAACTTTTATATATGGTTCATTAGTTAGTTTTTCTTAGTTGTCTTCTTTGTGTTTGATTATTTTATATAATTCTACGGAGTAATTTTCAACTTAATTTTTTTTTTAGCTTTTTTTTTGGTTTTTGTTTTAACGTACAAAACTTTTGTAACTTTTTTTGTGTTTGTTTCTCTTTCGTTAATATCTCTTGTGTTTTTTTTCACACTAAATATTATGGAAAAAATTGTTCAATATTTTATTTTTTTGAGTATATTTCTTTTTATCTTTTTTTGCTGTATTTTTTTTGCTTTATATTATATTAGAGTTTTTCTTTATAATAGTATTATAGTATGTTTTTACCGTTTTTTTTAAATAACGTATTGTTTTTTTTTTTTGGTTGATTTTGTTTTTTTTCTTCTATTGCTAAAAATATTTCAATGTTTTTTTTCGTGTAAAACTTACCTTCAATTGTTTATAATTGTAGTGTATCTTTCTTTAGTTTATATTTTAGTGTCAGTTTTTTTTTTCAATTGTTTTTATTGTGTAAATTTTTTTTTTTAATAAAATGTGTATGAAATCTCTTGATTTGAAGTTGGCGTGTTTCTTTTTTAGATAATATTCAGTGTTTTTTTCCTTGTTTATGTTTTTGTTGCAAAAACTTTTGTTTTTTGTTATTGTGCTTACTTTTTCTTGAATAGTATGTTGTTATATAGATTAAAAGTTTTTTCTTTATTTTTTTTTGTGCTGATTTTTCGTTTGTTTAGTATTAACATGTTGTTTTTAATGTCTTTTTTTTTTAAAGTGAAAAATTGCTTTTGTTTGTTTTTGTAGTCTCTATTTTTTTTAAAATTTTTTTGTGTTCCTTTTTCTTTGTTTTTTATAATATGTTTTTAGTGTGATATCCCTTTTTGTTTTTTCGATGTTAGTTTGATGTTTTTGCATCATATTATTTATTGGTGTGTGAAGAACTTTTTTTTTGTTATTAAAGTGTATTTTTTTTGTTTTGGCCTAGATTTTTTCTGAATATTAGAATTGTTTAAGTTTCTTTTTCATTAAGTTTGTTGTGTGCAGTTTTCTTAAATAGTATTGTTGTCTAAACTTTTTTTCATTTTATTTTAGTGTTTGTTTTCTTTTATTAATATTGTTGTGTAAAATTTCTTAAAAGCATATTTTTTAAATATCTTTTGGTTGTTAATATAATGGGCAAAAGTTCACTTAAGGGGGCGTAAAAGTATGATTAAAAATAAAAAGAGACATGAAATCAAGCAAGTCTTTTTATGAAAGTCGTTATTTTTGACGCCGATGTTTAATTATTCATGAATAAGGGTCTAATTAAAAATTTTCAAAATTATAAAATTTGTGTAAAAAAAGTGTTTTTTCGTGTTTTCTTCAGAAAGACGTTTTTATTTGGGTTTGTTAGTCTTATATATGCAAAATGTTTAAAAGATTGAACAGTTATTGTTTGTTTTTTGAAGGTATTAAATTACTCTTAAAACATATTTGATTGTTTTTAGACGAATAGTGTTAATAGGCGATTATCAAACGTATAAATTATGAATTTAACATCGAATATCAATCAAAAAATCAAGTTTTAGAAGATATTGGTAAATTTTTCTTAGGTAAAAAAAATAAAAAGTTTAATTACCTTGATAAGTTTATAAGATCGACGATACTCACCTGAGTTAAATAGGAACCACAAAAGCTGGGTTTTAAAAACATTTGGTGTGTTAGTGTGTACGAGGTTTTTTGAAAAAAATAAAAAAGCTTTTTTAAGCCAAACTACAGGCACAGATATTATCAATTTTGTCACGATATCAACATAAATCATTGAATTCCACACATTATCTGTGTCAAACGTTCAGAGACGCATTTAATAGTGAAAAATATCGGGTATTTTCATAAAAAATAAACCATATAAAAAAAACTTGTAGACTCGATTTAAACAAATCATACTAGAACATAGTGTGTTTGTGATCAATTTTGAAGAAATATGTTGAATCAAAAAGAAAAAACACGAAAAAAAAGCGAAAAAGTTACTCTGTAGAGAATAAAATTTTCAGGTTTTTAAAAAAATTTTTGTGAGAAACCTTGTCAAGATTTTCGTTTTTATCGTCAAAAAACAACTAGTTTTATTATAATTTTATTAAAAAAACATTATACTTTTACGCCCCCCTTCCCTCTAAGTGAACTTTTGCCATATAATGTATATCTTTTTTTAAGTATTTTCTTTTGTTTTTTGTTGTTTCATTTTTTGTCTGTTTTTTTTGTTTAATATTATAGTGTAAGATTTCTCTTTTCAGTTATATAGTTAGTTTTTTCTCGTTTGTATTGTGTTTTTGTGTTTGTTTTTCTTAAGTGTTATCTTTTTGTTTAGTTTTGTTATACATTGTTTCTGCATATCTTTTTCTAATTTACTGTTATAGTGTATATCCACCTTTGATTGATAATATTGTGTTTGTTTTTTCATTAAAATATTTTATTGTGTAGTTCTTTTTTTAATTAATATTATATATCGATTTCTGTTGTTTGTTTTTTTAAACTGCTTTTTTTAGTCTATAATGTAGTCTGTTTTTTTTCAAATATTATAATAATATTATTGTGTATGTTTTACACTTAGTATATTTTGATTTATAGCTTTTGTTGTTTTTTTGTTTTTTGTGTTTTTTTATTTAACGTATAGTGTTTTTCTGTTTTTTTTATTTTTTAGTAAATGTTTTTTTTTAGTTCGGAATATAGTGAATTTTTTTTTACTTGTTTTTATTATATTAATCTTCTAGTTTGGATTATGGACTGTAATGTACTATATCTTTTGCGATTGTGTTAAACCGCTAGACTAGTGAAATGTTATATAATCAACTTTATATTTGCTTGCTAAGTACAAAAGATAGCCTCCTGAAAAAACTTTATATTAAAATATATTTTACGCATTTCTATTATTTCTTCTTTATAATCCCAAACAACAGCTGGGTTCGGGTGCTGATATAGGTTGCTAGTGTTTTTTATTTAAAACACACTTTCTGGTTTTAACTTTTCTGCTTTTTCTTTTTTTGTTGTTTGTATCTTTTTTCTTTTTTAATTATAAATCTTAGACTTTAATTTTTTAAGTATAGAGTTAATTTTATTTCAAAAATATCTATACAGACTGTAGACATTTTTGTGGTTTTGGTTTAAAGTCTTAGGTTTAGTTTTTTTTTTGTATTTTTTTAGTTTTATTTTTTGTGTTTAGTTCTGTGTTTATTTTTAGATATTGTTTCTGAAGTTAAGTTCTTTTTTTTTCTTATTATTGTTGGCAGGTTTTTTTTTGATTTTATAAATAAATCTCAGTCAGGCTTTTTAGAGTGGTTCGTGTGGGTTTTAATGCTCTGTTTCAGTTTTTTATTTTTATTTTTATGGCTTCGTTTTTTAGTTCAGTTTTTTTTTGTTATTTTCTTGCTGTCTTTTTTTGTTTTGGTTTTTGTGTTTCTGTCTTGTTTTTCGAATTTTTCGTGTTGTTTTTTTTAGACAATGTTTTTTTGGTTTTTCTGTGTTTAGTTTTTAAATATAGTAGTTATATTTTTTAGTTGTGAATCTTTTTTTTTGTTTATCTGGCATTGTTTTTAGATCGATTTTGGAAGTTGAGTTTTTTTGGTTTGTTATTTGTTTTTTTTCTGGTGTTTAGTTTTTTCTGACATAATTTGTTTTTGCTCTTTTATGTTTGATTTCGGTAGTTTCTTTTTTAACTTGTGTTTTTCATTTTAGCTTTTTTCAAGTTCAGATTTTCAAGCTCGAGTTTTCCAGTTTAGCTATAGGGTTTCTGTTTTTGAATTCACTTTTTTTAGCCAGGCTTTCTGGTTTAATTTTTTTAATTTCGTTTTTTTTGTTTTTTTTTTGTGTTTAAGTCTTTAAGTTTGATTTTATGTTTAGTATCTGGATTAGGTTTCTGTCATATTCAACAAGTTTAATCTGTACATGCGTGTTGTTCGGTAAAGACCTGTCTTGTTTTGAAAAACTGGTAATATTTTAGCAAAAAATAAACTTTCGAACGGAAAATTCGTTATTTGTAAAGCTCCAAAAAACAGATAAACTCTGGGCTAACGTTTGCCTTTGTTAAAAGTCTTTCTTTCTTTAAATATACAGTGTGTTTTTTTTCAACAACAAAAATATTTATTTTTATTGTGTTAGTGCTTATAGTTTGCGCTGGGGACTCTACTAGTGACATTATTTGGCTGTTTTTGATTGAACACATTTTTTATATATATAATTGTTTCTGTTTAATAAACACGGTTTTTTATGGTTTATATTCTGGTGTTTACTTTACGTGTTTTTCGCTGCTAGTTCTCTCTTTTGATGAAGCAAATAAGATCTTTAAGCAGTTTGTTTTAAAACGCCTCTTTTTTTTCATACGTCTTGGTTTATGACTAGATTTTTTTAATAGGTATTTTAATTAATTTTTATACTTTCTTTTTTAAATCCGTAAAAACAAGAACGTCAAGATGCTATGATAAAACTAATGATCTGTTATTTGATAGTTAGGGGTTTTTTAAGTATTTGTGTCTCAAATTACGATCTTGTTTTGAGTAGTGTATTTTTATTATAATTTACATTTTATCGTCTTTTGTTTTTTAGCATATTTGTTGTTAAAAAGTTTTCCTTTGGTAGCAACTTTTTTCATTAGTTAAAAACTATGTTTTATTTAGATAAGAGTAAGTCGACTTCTTTTGGTTTTTGTTCTTTTCCGATATGAGACCGTTTTTTTTATTTTGTTATTTTTTTAAAATGCTTGTTGTTTTTGTTGTTTTTTTATAGAGGCAAGTCGACTTCTTTTGGTTTTTGTTCTTCTATGATACGAAACTGTTTTTTTCTTTTGTTATATTTTTCTAATGTCTGTTGTTTTTGTTGTTCTCTTTATAGAGGTAAGCCGACTTCTTTTGGTTTTTGTTCTTCTATGATACGAAACTGTTTTTTTATTTTGTTATATTTTTCTAATGTCTGTTGTTTTTGTTGTTCTCTTTATAGAGGTAAGCCGACTTCTTTTGGTTTTTGTTCTTCTCTGATAGAAAATCGTTTTTTTCTTTTGTTATATTTTTAAAATGTCTGCTGTTTTTGTTGTTCTCTTTATAGTGGTAAGTCGTCTTCTTTTGGTTTTTGTTCTTCTCTGATAATAAACTGTTTTTTTATTTTGTTATGTTTTTATAATGTTTGTTGTTTTTGTTGTTTTTTTTCTTATAAGAAAAGACTTTTTTTTGCGTCTTTCTCTTAGTGTTTTAAGTTAAACGTCCGGGGTTGCGTGTTTTGTTGAAAAGTAATTTTTTTTTATTTATTAACTCGGGTAGTTTTTTTTGTTTCTGTCTTTGTTTGTTGTGACGAAATAAGTATGTAAAGCTTCAGAAAGAGTGTGTTTTTTTATAAATTTATGTTTTTTGATATATAATATTTATAAGAATAATTGAAAAAACTTTTTGGGAAGAAGTAAAGCGTTAAAATAATATAGTTTTTTAAACAAATTTTTAGTTGAACTAAATGTTTTTTGATAATAAAAAAGAAATCTGGGCGTGAGTTGTCTGTAAAGGGTTTTTTGAGAATTTTGGAAATTTAAATACTGGTGAATAACTATTTTTGTGCTTTTTTAAATTTTTTTTCTTTTGATTTCTCATATTTTTTTATATGATTATTGGCACTCTGTGTTCTGCGTTGTTTTGTTTTTTCTTTCTGGTCAACAAACTTTTTCATTTAGTTTTTTTTTATGTAGATATCCTATATTTTTTGCATTTTAGTAACCAAGTAGTCGCCAGACCGTTTTGATTTGCTTGTCTTTCTTGATATTTTATGTAGTTATTTTGTCAGAGTTAGCTTTTTCGGTTTTTTAGTCAAGGTTAAAAAAATCTTTTTTGTGTTTCTTGATTTTCACCTTCCGTGTTTCTTTTTTTTCTGCAGTTGGCTTTTGTGTTTTTTTAGAACTCAAGTACTTTTCATAAATTTCGTTTTTTTTTCCAATACTTCTTTTTTTTCAATTTATTTTTCTTTGAGTTTTTTTTATTTTTCGAAATAGTTACTTAATAACTTGGTATTGAATGTTATATTCGCGTTTTTTCGTTTGATGCTGTTTTTTTAGCAATATTCGATAAAACTTCTTATTTTTTTTATGGGTGATTGCTACCTTCTAAAAAGAAACAATATTATTCTATTGGTCTTTTAATTTTTTAACATTTATAGATTCAACAAAGTAAATATTGCGGTCTTTGCGGTGTTTTGTTAAAATTGTTAAACATCTGCAATTTTTTCAAATGATTGGTCTTTTGGTTATACCGCATACTTTTAAAAAAAATCTGTCGTCTAGGTTTTTCTTTTATATTGTGTGACTGTTTTGTTTCGTTGGTCTTTTTTATTTTTAATTATATTTTAACGCCTGTCTCGGGTGATTTTTTTGCCTTTTTTTATTTTACTAGATTGGTAGTCTTTTTAGTTATATTTTGTGTTGCGTTTGGAGCTATTGTTTTTTTAATCTTTGTGTTTTTTTTTTTAGAATAAATGTTCTTGTTGTTTCAAATTATTTTGTGTTACGGGTTTTCGTTATAATATTATTGGATTTCTTTATTTTTCTGACATTGTCTTTAGTTATCGACATTTTGTTTTTTTTGGTTATAAATATTTTTCATTATCGTTGATAGCAAACTAAGATTTGGTTAAAAAGGATAATTAGTTTTATTTTTATTATTAGAAAAGTTAACATGGAGCGTATTTGCTTTTTTCGATTATATGATCGAAATCGTGAAAAGCTTAAATCTAAAAAAATTGTTATAAATATTTTTCTTTTTTAAAAGTTTTCTGAGTTTTCTTTTTTCTTGGACGCTTATATTATTTTTACAAAACTTGTCACTTTTATCTGCGATATTTTTTATTTTTGACTGTTTTCGTTTTTTTTATTGCGGATTCAATTGTCCCACTTGTTTTCAGGTTGTTTTTTTCTGCTTGTTAAAGCAATTTTCTATAATATTTAACATCAAAAAGTTTTGTGCTAAATCTTTAAGGTGATTCTTTTTTCACTAGTACACTCTAAAAATAAGAAAAGTGATATACGAGCGTTTTCGAAAATATAAACAGATTTGAAAGCTTAGATATTTTGTTTTTTGTTTTTATATTTCTTTTGCATATTTTCATTTGTTGTGGGCTACTGTTTATGTGTAAGTTTGTTTTTTTATCTTTTGCTGTTTTAAGCGCTAAAATATTTCTTGCTTTTTTTGTCGTTTAGTTTATTAAAAGCTGTATTTATTAATGATTTATCTCTTTTGTGTCGTGACCCGAGCCCGGAACAATGTTTGTCGTTTAAAAACTTGTTTTTATTTTTTACTTTAATAAGATGTTGTGAAAACTCTTTAGCGTTTTTAAACCGCTTTTTTTTGTTTATGTTTTTTCTCAGAGACACTTCAACAAGTTGTTTAAGAGCATTTTGAAAGTTCTGTAAACGAAGATCAACTGTATTGTTTTTTTCTTTTACGTTTTTTTTGTAGAAAAGTTATTTTAATCGCATTAAGTAGCGCTGTGTTTACGTTTTTTTGTTTCCTTGTTTATTGTTTGTTTTTTTGGGGAAGTCTGTTTTTGTTACTTTTTCTATTTTTTAATTAGGTTCTGGTCTTATTTTTAACAGGTTTTTTTATTAACTGTCGACGTGTGGGGTTTTATCACTTTGATATCTGAGACGTTGGGTTTCTTTGAATGTATTAAAAAACTACGACTTGTGTCTTTTTGGTTTGTCCTTTGAATTTGGGTGTTTGTGTTGCTGTGTTTTTGTTGTTTTCTCGTTTCTATATTTATGTGTTATTTGTTGTTTGTGTTAATTTTGTTTTATTAAAAAAGATATACTTTATGTGTTTTAGTAAGTATAATTTCTAGTGTTAACCTTTTTAGTAAGATTAATAAAACTGTCTATGTTTTTTTTAGTTTTTATTTGTCTCTTATTTTCAGAAAACGTGGCTGTCGTTGAAGAAGCTGTTGCTTTTTTCATTTAGTTTTTTATTTTGTTCCTGGCGATAGAAAACTTTCGCTTTTGACAAAAAAAGATTTTTTTTAATTAGTTTTTTAAATTTGTCGTTGTTGTGAAAAAGATTTTTTTTTATTAAAGTCAACAACTTGTCGCTAACTTTAGAAAAGCCCTTTAATGGCCTAGATTCAAAATTTTTTCAGTAAGTTTAGGTTTTATGATTTTTTAAGAGTATTGTTTAGTTTTAAATATTAGTCAGGTGTTATTTGTCTTTTTTATTTAGTTTTGGTTTCGACAAATTTTATGGGTTTATGTTATTCTTTTTTAAGTGTATAAAAAAAACATTAAATGGTTTTTGTTTGTTCTTGAATTTTTTTATTTTTTTGTCGACTAAGTCATCTTCTAGAAATTCCCAGATCAGCGTTGAAAACTAGCATTTAAATCTCTTTAAAAAACGGGTTTTCAGCTTTTTCAGCTTTTTGAAATGTCTTTATTTAAAATTAAAGTTGTATATGAATAGTTTATTTCTTATTGCAGTATAACATTGTTTATTCTTTAACATTTATGCCCGCAGAGAATTTTTCTTTTGTTGCTGACTTATTTGCATTAGAAAACTACGCTTTTTCGAGACAGAAGTTAACGGGGAAGTTTATCGGGTTGTTGTTTATTCTTGGTGTAATTGTTATATTTTCATGTTTTTAAAAAACTAAGGAATTGATTCTCTCGAAGCGCAATTTAATATAGAGAAAGGCACCTATAATATCCTCTTTGGTATTAATTGAAACGAACGTTTTAATTGCGTCTCCAATTGAAAATTGTTTTTCTTGAGTTGCATTAATTATAACAAAAAGATACTTGTTGTTTTTATGTATATTTAATTTTTGTTGGTGAGATGTTTTTAATAGCATCAACTACATTATCTATTGTTTTATTATTTTTTTTCAAATGTTCTTATATTGTCGCCGACATTTTAGAAATATTTCTAATATTTTTTCACAAGCTTTCAATCTGTTTTCGCATTTTGTTATTGTGAGTTGGGGTGCAGTGATTTATTTTCTTATTTTTCTCTTCTATCAATTATTTTTATTAGAGTTGTCTTTATCGATAGGTTTAGAAAATCAGTGTTCTTAGGGTGTTTTTTGTTGCGTAAAGTACTATTATGTTAAAGGTGGGCAAAACAGGTTCATAGAAAAGTTTTTATATTTTTTCTGTATTTTGCTTACTGCTTTTAACATATATTTGGCTGAGTTGATATTTAAAAAAACTTAGTTTTAATATCCTGATCGTATTCTTTTTTAACTGAATATATCATTTCTTTTATCACTTCGAATTTACTGTTGTTTTGATTTTAAACTAAACTAAAAGGATATTTCGGTGTTCAGCAAGTCATTTATTTTGAACGTTAACATATTTTATATTTAGATGTTGTGTCTCATCAACAGTCATAAAAAAATTGTTGTTTTTAATTTTTGCTTTGATTTTGTTTTTTTCCTTTCGTATAGTGTGTCCACCACTTTTATACATTTTGTTTTGTTTGGTATAGGGTGTTCCCTTTTTGTATATAGTTGTTTTATCGCGGTTGTCGCAGTTTGTTAAGTGGATATTAGCTGATAAAAGGGCCGCTGTAAATATTTTTATATGTGCGCTCTCTTTCTCTTTTAAGAATGTTTGAATTGGATGTAGTTTTTTTTTATTGGGTTTTTTTGATGCTTTTGTGATGAAACGTGTAGGCTTATGTTAAATTTCTTATTTGAGTTTACAATTGCGTGTCATAGTTGACATAAAAGTTTATTTTTTGTTGTAATAGAAGAAGAATTTCTTTATAGGAGTTTTTATTGAAGAAAATTTTGCTTTTTTGGAACTTTTTAGTACGAACATAAAAATTTGCTTTATGTTTTTTTATCTAATATTTTTGTGTAAAAAAGAGTTTTTAATCACTTTTAGTTGCAAGTTGTAGGTTTTATCACTTGGCAGCCCTAGTTATCATTTAATCTTATCTGATTGTTTTTTTTGCCTGGTGTTGTTTGTTTAAGTAAAGTTTTGATTTAGTATGAAAACATTCGGTAAAGGACGCTTTTAAACAAACCATCTTTTAGCAATGAAAAAAAGTAGTTTTTGAATAAATAGTTTATTTAAAACGTTTTAAAGGTGGTATTCCGAGCAAAAGTTTCTGGAAATCATTCTTTATTGTTTTTAATAAAACGTAAGAGGCGACAAGTCTTTTTAACCTTTTTTTGTTATTAGGACTTATTGATTTTATATATTTTTTGAGATATCTCCAGTATACCTCTATGTTTTGTGTGTGAATGTTTGGGTTTTCTGGGTTTACGAAGTTTGTTTTGTGACATATTGTGTGGTGTGTAAAACCTTGTTTTTTAGGTTTTTATAACCTTTCCACTCGTCTGTCATGATAGTTGTGTTTTTTTCTACTCTTTTAGCCATTAATTCATTCATTACTTTTTGTGTTCTTCTACGTGAAAGTTTGTAGAACACGTTTTTCGTTCGCCTACATATTCCCCCAATACACCAGATTTGTTCAAATCTTCTACCCGTATTGTACTTTGTGGTACTTAGTGCTGTTTCATCTACTTCAATAACCTCATTTGGTCCTCCTATTTTCGTTTTTTTCATTTTTTTA
>SBJP01000223.1:0-21050 GCA_014805705.1 Cucumispora dikerogammari | reverse complement strand
GCTTGTTGTCTAAAGTTGGTTATGACGAAATACCACTTTTAAGTATCGAAAAACTTAAGAAATTATGTCCTTTTGATAAAAAGAAAAATCAGAAAAATACTAAAACGAAAAACACAAACTCCTATTATTCAATAGCACTTAAGATGTTAAGATTGGAATATTATGGTGGACTTACGGAAGAATTGACAGATAATTTTTTGAAAAGCCTTCATCAAAAATATCATAATATGAACAAACAACGCAACAAACTTTCTGAAAAAAATATAGAAAATAGAATTTTAGAACAACTCAACGGGTTGACATAGACAGTCCATCTGTCTATATGGTGTAGTAGCTTTAAACTTATAAAACATAATGCGGGGTTTAGGTTTCTTTTTTTTTCAAAACACACACGAAGTTTTTAAAGAACAGGTTTCTTAAAACTTGGGTTTTAGAAAAAAACGCATTTTCTAACTAAACAAAAAAAACAGCTTTTTATTAAATAAATAACTTTTATATACAGTTTGCTTTTTATACGCTTATTTCTTCATAATAACATAGAAAACCGATTGTTTTATATTTTTTTCTAAACTTTTATTGAAGCTACTCGTTTTTTTTAAAGTTTTTTTATTATTCCCAGAGCTTAATAAATAAGAAGATTCAATGACCTGTAAATTGACCTTTAGATAATTATAGGGGCAATAAAAAAAGTTGCAAACATTGGTACTTGACTAGTATACTTTTCGATTATATTTCAATTGAGCAAACTTTAGTATAATCTTAAATAAACAAAACATATTTAAGTAAAACTTAATCCATTATATAATAAAATTAAAATTTTTTTGGCTATAAAACGTAAACACATTTTTTAGTTTTGGTCAGGCACAAAAAAAAAGAAAAAAAATTTACGGGCAATAAATTAATAAAAAAAATATGTTTTGTAAAAATAACATAATTGTGTTCATGCGAAGGCTTTGCGCCATTCGATGCAATAATGGCTAAAAATAATATTATATATTAATATAAAAATAATCAAAAATATTTTTTCGTTTAATTATTTTTAAATGTGTTTTACTAAATCAATAATATTTAGAAAACATTTAATTAATATTATAGTTGAGATGTATTGAGGAAGTAACTAATTTCTTTCGTTATAGTTACAAATATAGCGAATATCTTATTTTAAGTTGAAAAAATAGTCAGAGAAAGTTTAGTTTCTGTCTAAATAAATGTTTGTTTAACAATTATAATAACTTATAACATATACAGATCATGTTTATCAAGCGTATGGTTTTCTTGTAATATCAATTTTAACATCGATCAAGGTTCTTCTATAAATAGAAAAGTGTCTGTATGTTTAAAACATATGTTCGCTGATTATGGCTGTATAAAACATACTCTTAACAGTTATTACATAAATCTTCAATTAACGTTTCACGTATGTAGTTTTTAGTAGCTAATGTATGATGATGTTTTAATAAAATATTTTTTATCTGTATATTTACTTCATTAAAAAAGTTTTTTTCTCTATACAACTGAAAATAAAAACCAGTTGTTTATAACTTGCACATATAAACGAACAGTCAATATACAGGTCTCCATCAAACATAGCTAATACTGTTTTTTGATTAAAACGCTTTATTGTAAAGTATTAATTGTGATTTTTTCTGTTTCTAATAACTTCTCAGCATAAAAAACCGATACTGCCAATTAAATATATCGCCTGGTTGTTATTACAAGTATTATTTTTTTTAAAAAATTAAGCATTAACGAGATTTTCTTGCTTTTTAGGATAATTGCTTTATAGATGATATTAAGTTATTTTAGCAAAATACTTCTTGGCTCTGAGTAGAGTTCTATGAAATAAATAACGACTGCATGTTATGTGTGTTGCTTTTTTTAATATTTACTTTTAGATAAACCGTCGACTCCACTATGCTTTTCTCTGATTTAGGTAAAAAATTTTTCTTCTCTCTTTTAATTCAACTCTTACATGAACATCGTCAATTATGTATATAATAACTGTGTTAAAAACACAATGTAATAGCAATATTAGAACGCAACAATACACTTTTTTTTGAACTACTGACTAGATCAAGAAAAACTAATACGGTTTTTTCTTTTATAAAAGTGAATCATTGGTCTTATTAAAAAAACTTCTTGTCGCCGAACTAATTAAGAGTGTTTATACAGTAGATTTAATACATGCTTTGTTTAATAATTTTCTGAAGTTGATTCTGATAAAACGACTTAATTTATAGACTCAAAATAATCTAATTAAACATTGAATTCGTGGTTTATACAAGGAGGTTTCTAAATATAACAAACTTTTCAAAAAAAAATGTTCGTTTGTTTCTTCAAGAATGCCAGTGCTGCTCGAAAAAACACATTTTGAGGCCTTTTGACCCTCGCAAGTTTGTTTTTAATAGTCTACGAAAGTTTGTTTTAAGAGTCTACGAAAGTTTACATTTTCAACAGAGTTTTTCTATCAATAATACTATTTTTATTTCATAATGATTATTAAGTCAACCGGAATGTGATAAAAAAAGCAATAAAAAACAGAAAAATAGCAAAGAATAGACATAGACAAGGTAGCAAAAATTAAAAAAAAGGAAATGTCAAAAATGAAGTACAAATATATATACAAGACAAGAGTTTATTTTCTTAGTCTCAGTGTGTAAGGTGTGTTTTTTTTGAAAAGAGCTTTAAAGTTCTAAGTCCTAAAGTATAGAAACAATTTTCATCAGAAAACAGACTAACTATAAATAAATCAGAGTTCTTTCTTTTTTATTAGAAAAAATGTCCGTATATGCTTACTTAAGAAAAGAAAGAAAATTCTTTAGATTTTGGTGTTTTTATGTTACTTTTTTTTCGATTTTTGTTAATTTTTTACATTTTAGCAAATATAAAGCTTTGTTTGGTGTTTGTTGAAACTGTTTTTGATATTCTAAAACGCCTCTTTTCGTTTTTCTAAAAGATTGAAGTTGTCTGGCTACTCTTCAAAAACTTAAAAGTGTTATTATTTCCTCTACTCGTTAAAAACTAAAAATGTGGATATTTCCGCCAATCTGTCAAAGACTTAGGTTTGTAAATATTTTTATCAGATCGTCAAAAAACAAAAAAATATATATATTTTTGTCAACTCAGCAAAAACTTAAAAATATAAATATTTTTGTCAACTCGGTAAAAACTTAAAAATAGAAATATTTTCGTCAGTTCAACAAAAACTTAAAAATAGAAATATTTTCGTCAACTCGACAAAAACCTAAATTTGTAAACATTTGCGTAGATTCGTCAAAAACCTAAATTTGTAAACATTTGCGTAGATTCGTCAAAAACCTAAACTCGTAAACATTTTCGTAGATTCGTCAAAAACAGAAAACACTAAAATAAAAAACAATAAATCTTCGCCATGAACTTAACATAAATTAAAAGTTAAAAAAAAATCAGTTTTTCTATTATACTAAGAGTATCTTTTAACGCATAACAGTAACAATAGTATAGTAGCAAGCTGGCAGTGTCATAAGAGACTTTATCACGCGTTTTTTTTTGCGATACAAATAATAAAGTCGAAGTATTTAGAACATATAAATATGAGAAAGAAACAAGGTAAATAAAGAAATATATTATTTTTAAATTCAATAATTACAACAATAGCAAAAAGCAATAAAGTAGCGGAATCAGAAATTTCACAAAAATATAAGACTTATCAGATGACAATATTCAGAGAAAATCATGATCAACACACTTGTGTATAAAGTGACAAAAATACTAAACAAAAAAAAATGTATAAAAAGGAAACACAACAATATGTTAAAGTCTTGTAAAATAAAAAAAAGCCGTTTTTGCGTTAAGACATCGAAAACGATTATTAAGACAAGTTAATTTTTTTATTTTCAAAGATTAAAGAAGGAAACTTACAAAAATTGAATTTTCTTAATCAACACTACATTTTTTGTTGAACAATTGCTTTTCTTCAAATATTAACAATTGAATTGACACGTTTATATTTGGGCCAATATTTTTGTATATATACATATTTTTATGAAACAAGAAAGAAGAAACATACATAAAAAAGTTTATAAAAAATGAAGAACTGATATTTTATATTCAGAAATATATAACTACTAATTTCAAGAAAAAGAATATGATTGTTCTAATAGTTATAATTAACAAAAAGTATTTCAAAAAGACGTTATTTACATTTCATGCAGTCTATATGAAAGAAGTTACAAGACTCAAGATTCATCAAGGTTTAAAAAAACAGTTCACAGTTTATAGATAGCATTAAACACTTTTTGAAAACTAACGACGTCATATTAACATATAAAATAATCAAAAAAACTGTTTAACTTAAACGTCGACATTTTACACGACCCGGCTTTTTTGAAAAAGTATATTTAGAAAGTCAAAACTAAAAGATGAGTATATTAATGTAACATGTGACAACTGTTTCAAAACATAAACCATACGTTTCTACACTCTTCCTTCGAAAAAACAATTGTGTTAAAACTTTGACATCATTGCTTAAAGTCTTAAATAAACATAAAACTCACAAATATAGCAAAATAATATAAAAACCTACAGAGAATAAACAAACAATAAATACTAGATTCTACAATTTTAAAATGGAAATCTATATATCGAGAAAACAAGACTACTACATAAAAAAATTAGAATTATTTTAAATATTTAACATTTATTTACAAATTAAGAAGTGGTTAGATGTATTCTAAATATTTACGACTGAAAGTTCGATTAAAAACTTTTTATTGATTTACACAGCATAATGCTTTAATATTCAAGCTTTTTTTATTACTTAAATATGTTAATCTTATAAAAAGACATTTCTTTTTATATCTTTTTATTTAACTAAACATCTTTACTGAGTTTTATCAAGGAACTTATGTTTTTGACAAGTTGCCAAGTTTTGCATAAAAATGAGTTTCTTGACGATATCCATCTACTCGTCTATGAGCTAAATGACGTATAATATACAGAACTTTCTTAGCGTTGATTATAAACTCTTTTAGATACTTTAAAAAATCACTATTTTGTTTTTATGAAAGATTTTTTTTGTTTAAAAATTTTAAATGACACTGAAACTGGTGATAATAATAAAAAATAGAAAAAGTATAAAATACAACAAAAAAACAACACACGCTTGCCCCTATAATATAATAACACGCGTTTAGGGTTTAAACAAATCCGCTGGGTTGTTTTCCAATGTGTTCATCTGATTTAGGTTTTCTGGGATTAATAAATCTCTTTAAAAAAAAGTTACAAAAAGTGGGTTTTAATCGCTCAAAATAAAACAAACCAACTCACTTTTATTCCTCCTTTTTTATGAGAAGATTTTTTCAGTTTTTTACATAATGAGATATAAATTAAAATGACTACTTTAAAAACAATATACACTTACTTCATCAAAGATAAAAAAATTGCACATATACATTACATATTATTCCTGCGTATAATTTAAAGAAAGCCTTATTATAATTTTAATTAGTAAACACAGTTAACTCTCTCTAATCTAGACACCCGTGTCAACAGAAATTGTCGGTGTTCATGCTTGAGAAATATATGTACGCGATTCAATTTTTTCTAGTATAAACTTTTTAATTAATCTATTTTTCTATAATAGCACATACTTTTTGATATTTTTGCACGCTGTGTGTTTTTTTTTGTTAAATACTCTCTTTCAAGATCAAAACAAGTTTTTTTTACATGAGGTTTTTTACGTTAATCCTTTTTTTCTAATATAATCGACATATATATATCGTATATATGTTGTAATTATGGCTTTATCAACTGTTCAGCCTTCAAATATTTATTTACTTTTTTTTCAAATTTTGTCATCACTATTAAATTATAAAAAAGAATTTTTATTCATGTTTTGATACCAAGGATTATTAATAACATTTTAGAATCATTAATATGGATTAATATTTATGAACATCGATTATCGACTTCTCAAAAACCCAATGTTAATAATTTACTGTTTTTCCTTTTGAAATATTTTTTTTATTGTTTATAGGGCATGAGTATCAAAAATTGTTACTCTTTAACTACAACACAGTATGTAAAATTTATAAACCTTATTTTTATATAACTCAAATAAAATTTTTTTTGGCAGCATGTTTTTAAAATGAGAAACAAGTGGTTTTATTATGTCTCAATCATGCGGTTGAGTCAATGAAGTACAATCGGATAAAAAAAGAAACATTTTTATATTAATATAAAACTATCGTGGGCTCGGCTAGCTTTTCTAGAAAAAAAATGCTTTCTAATAATAAAAAAGAGATTTTTTAGCACAGTTTACTCTATTTTTTAACTATATAATACCAGCACAGTGTATTTAAAAATCAAATTAAAATTAAAAACACTTTGTTTTTGATAAACAAACGTTTTTTTTCCATTTGTTTTAAAAGTTATGTGAGAAAGGGAAAACTTCCTTGTTTTATATTATCAGAGTTCGTACTTTTTTGTTTTCTTTTTTTTCGATCAGCTTGTTGATAAAATAAGCTATGCTTAGACAATGTATAGACTTTTTACTCTTTATTACGAGTGCCTAGTCTTAGCTAATTTTATTGTGGGTGGGTCGCGGCGGTTAGTTTTTGTTATATTTTAGAATTCTATATAATATAGAGGAAGAGTTGTTGTTTTGTTATTGTCACTTATTTAATTCTTTTCTATATATTTTCTTTCGCAGTAATCGGGAAAAACTTTTCTGCGCTATTTTTTTGGTGCTATATTTAATTTAAATATTGGATATCTATGATATATTGCGTTTAAAGCTGATAAAACAAAACAGAAAAACCGTCTAATCGGCTTTTAAAAATATTTTTTTGCTTTGTACATTTTCGAGCACGTTAATATATTATTTTTCGCCTATTATTTGATATAATTGAAAGAAATGTTTTTTTATATCGGTTTAGTAAAAACGAGTGTTCCTGTATTATATAGCGCTTCATTTAAATAACAATTCTAACGATAAAACAATCTTTTTTTTTCTTAATAATAAAAAAGTTTATTTTTCTCGCATACAAAACAACCAGACAAGGAAACAAATTTTTGGCAAACTGAATCTGTCGAACTCACTCCTGATGACTATCACAAGCTTTTTTTCAATGCAGTTTATATATTTAAAGTTCGATATGAGAATAAATTAAAAACGAAGATACTCGTAATTTTTTTATTAAAAAAATCGAATCTAAAAAATCGAATCTAAAAGCTTGGATTTAAAAAATCGAAACTAAAAGCTTAGATTTAAAAAACCGAACTATAAAAATCAAACTTGAAAAATTGAGCTTTAAAAAACGTAGTAAATAAAAACCCAAAAAAACGTGAATATATACAAATTAGAAATTAAAGACTTGAGTTAACTATTCAAAACTATAATCCACAAGCTCCGTTTTGTGCTTTAACAAAATCGAATTTGAATTTAATGGCCAGACAGTTAAATTTTTTTTTCAAAAACGAAGTCTATGTTCCAGTTTTCTGTTTTAGATTTTCAGTTCAAGTTTTTAGATTCATATTTTCAGTTTCACTTTTTAAATTAGGTTTTTCGGTTTTGTTTTCTGTTTAGGGTTTTATAATTCAGTTTTTATTTTCGATTTTTAGATTTAACTTTTAAGCTTCAATTTTAGGCTCGGGTCTTCAGATTTAGTTTTTCAAAATCAGCTTTTAAAGTTCGTTTTTTTGTTTAGGTATTCAGTTTATTTTTTTAAAGTTTGGTTTTTCAGGGTCGATTTTTCAAACTCAAATTTTCAAAATCGGTTTTTTAAATTCTAATTTTTATTGAAAAACATACAAGTATCTTTTTTTTGATTTGTTTCTATATCGACACTTAAAATATATTAATTAGACTGAAAAAAAACTGGTGAACGTTTCAATGAGAAAGGATTCGTCGCAAATCGATTTATTTGTCTATTTGTTTATGTACGAGAAAAAAAATAAAACTTTTTATTATAAAGTCTTAAATAATTTTTGCTAAAAAAAATTTTTTTCTATACTGTTTTTCAAAAAAAAATTTATTTCCAAAAAAAAAGGAAAAAAAAAAGAAATAAAATAAATAAATAAAAATATAATATATATAGGTAATTATTTAAAAAAAGAAAGAGAAATTCTGAAAAAATACATTAACGATCATATCTAGAAGCTCTAAAATTTTAAACATTAGAAACACAACCCAACAAAATAAAATATTACGAACAAGTTTTTTATAAAAAGGGTTATACTGAAATAAAATATATGATGTAAACCTAAAATCAGTCACAGAAAACAAGAAACATATTGAGTAACAATAAAAATAATTGTATACGACTGCAAAAAAGTCTTCAGTCTAAGTCTATTGAATTGAAAGCATGTTTAAAAAAGATAAACATTATTATGGTTTTATGATAATTGATATAAAAGCGCGATAAACAGTACGCTTTATTATATTCTTTACAGCTCCAAGATGTTAAACATATATCCGTACTTATGTGTTCGTGTAAATTTATATTATATATCTTTTGCGATCTCTAAGTTTGTATTTAAATGTTTTTTAAAATACAAACTTTTTTTAGAACATGCTGTTTTTTTCAGTGTGCCTAATATGTTCTATAAAAGTTATTCTGACATTTTCCAATATAAGCCATTTTAAAAAACATAAGTCTTTTTAAAATTTTTTAAACTATCCGGCTTATGAGTCGAGCAGAACCTCGCAAGCTATTGTTCAGTGAGTTAAAAACAGAAGATGATATCATGACAATCAAATTTAATGATACTTTTTATACATTTTTCGAAAGTAAAACACAACTGCAAAAGTTTAAATATTTTGCACAATTGGAAATTATAAAAAATTTTTATTTATGTGTGTGAGAGAAGAGTGAATCTACTTAAGAAAAAAAAGTTGTAGTTGGCTATGTGCGGTTTTATAGATCATGCAAAAAAGAAATTACATCCAGGAAGAGTTCAATTTTTGAAAGATTCAAAACTCCTATAATCAAAATCTTTAATATTCACCGTTTTTGTAGAAATAGTCTTTAAAATGACACAAGCTACGATCTTGATAAATCAAAGAATACTGTGTCTGACTGGTTTAAAAAGATTTGGAAAATTATGCAAGATCATTTAATTAATAATCCCAGAAGAATTAGAGGTTTAGACACTAATGGAAACAGAAAGGTTGTAGAAATAGATGAATCTCTTTTTTTTAAAAGAAAATATAATAGAGGGAGACAAAGACCACAACAAAGGGATTTGTGAATGATTGAAAGAGCTGGTAAGCTCTGTTCATTTTATATTTTACTTGACAGAAGTGATAATACTATTATTCCTTTAATTGTAGAGAATGTTTTGCTAAACACTACTATAATAACCGACTATTGGGCAGATTATAATAGACTTAGAGAATATTCAAAATTTACACATCCTTCTGTTAACTATAGTCTAAATTTTTTATAACGAATGATAATGCTATACACACACAAAATATCGAGAGCTGATGGGGTCATTGAAAAAGTAAATTAAAAACTCAAAAATAAACCTATGTGAATGTTTAGACCGGTACTTATATGAATATGCCTATAAAAAGAAATTTTCACGATCTACGTACATAAATAATTTTATATTAATACTTAAAAAGCGATTAATAACTCCATCTGAATAAATAATTTACTCTTTTTCTAAAACATTTTTTCGTTTTTATTTTTTACCGTTTTTTTTTAAATGAATTATATTGAGAGATGTCCAGTTATTCTTTGAATTTAGATGTGATAGTAATCGTTTCTTAGTTCTACATGTAAAATATAAGTATTTTGCCACATAATATTGAAGAATGAAAAGTGAAATTTTATTGACACACCGTTTATTTTTTCAACGTCTGATCTCTAAGATTTAATTCGCTCATGTTTATATTATAATTAATAATGCTTTGCGAGAGTGTGTATGATGTTTATTTGTTTTGAATATATTATCTTGTTTTTACGGATTATTTTTGTACTCAATTCCTACAATTGCCGCATTAAACTAATGTTTTCATGAAATATTAACGCTTCTTAATATATCTAAGCCCCTATCTAGATTTTGTGTTTCAACTGGTAGTTTTTCATATTCATTATTATAAAAAATACTAATCTGTAAAAAAGAACTTTCTTTGAAACTTTCTCTTTATAAGTAAAAAAATCTATACCTTCTTTTTCGATAATTTTTATATCATTCATACTCGTTTTTTTTTTGATAGCGTTTAAAACCTCACGGCCCTTTGTCTATACGAAGAGTTACACAAACATTAAATTGCTCTATCTTTAAAGCGTAACATAAATCAAATGAATTGTAAAAGTTGTTCATAAATAGATTATGCCAATTCCTATAAAGCCCCTCAAATAAATTAAAAACGAATTGTTCAATATTTGAACTTATTGAACAAACTTTAATTCCATAAATATAGCTCAATAACGAATAACTACATATGTAAATTTTTATACTTTGTTTGTCGAGTTTATTCGGGTTAAAAGTTTTGAATGAAATGAACTCTTTAAATGGTATCGTATACTTGTTCATCTATATAGATACTTTCTTTCGATATTTATTTTTTTCTGTAAATTTTGTTTAAAAATCCAATAATTTTTGGTTTTTTTACGATTTTCTTCGAGATTTATTAATAAATCTTGGTGTAAATACAAGATTATGTTGCTGTTTATTTCATCAGATCGTTTCATAATTATTGAGTTCTATATTGCGGCTGAAAAAAACTTTTTTGTGTTATTACTTCAGTAATTTTTATAATTGCATATTTTATGTAATTCCGTCAGTATTTAAATCGTTATATTTTTTACATTTACATCTGAATTATTAAAGAGAAGTTTTTTCGTTTTTTAACGATCGTTTTGTTTAGTAAGTTTATAAAATATGTGTTTTTTTTCCGTGTAATCGTTTTCAAATAAATCAAGCCCTATTAAATTGTTTGTTTGAAATGTAAAATTTCCCTCGTTGTGTGAAAAGAGTTTAATAAATAACTCACAACTTTTATTCTAATTCGAAACGTTTTCTCAATCAGAAAATTTATATCCTTGATATCGTCGCTACGCCGTGTCGTGTTTGATGAACTATCGAATCCAGAAAATAAAAGCAGGGGTTGATCAACATTCATAGGTATGGGAGATCTCAGCCTAGTTTTTAAAAGGTGCTTGAAAAATGACATGTTATAATTAAAATTTTGTTAGCATTTATATTATTTCGTTCATGTTTATCATAACTTTTGATTTTTCACACCTATTTGGTATATAAATACTATATATCTCACTACACCGCTGTTTTTTCTATTTTAGTTTCTAACATACACGTTGATAATGTGTGTTCTTTTTATTTTGATCATCTCAATGTTCTTTTATTCAGTTTAGTCTTGATAAGCACCTTTGTTTCTATATCTACTTTGATTTAAACAGAAAAAAACAGTATTATACGATCATTATCTCTAATGACACGTTTTATTGACATTAGGGACTTGTTTTATTATATTTACACAAGCAAAATAAAAAAAGTAAAAATAAAAAATAATTGTTTTTTAATATGCAAGAGTTTAATACTTGCACGTATATTAATCTAAGAAATAACAGGATCATCTTTGTCTCTTTAATTAACTATTTTTTTCCGTATTCTAATTGATATATTTTCATTTATAAACGAAAACCTTGTTTCGTATAGTGTAGATTTCGATATAAATAGGCTATGTTTGTATGAATTTTGATGTATTTTAGTGCAAATAAAATAGATTTGTATAAAAATTAATATTTTTTAATGTAAAAAACAGATCTATATCAAAAATATTACAATTTTAGTGTAAAAAAACAGGCTTTTTATCAAAAATAATACGATTTTAGTCTAAAAAGATCCGTTTGTATCAAATTTGATACATATTTTACTCAAGGGTTAAGATAAAAATGTTTATTTTATAGAAAAAGATGTTAAATAAATGTAAAAAAATATTGTTTACATAGAAATGCTATATAATGTTATTTAAAAACGGTTATTATAATTCTAGTTTTAACCATATTTTTTTACATCTAACTAAACACCCTTCTATATCTGTTTTTTTTCACATCAAAATGTATATAAGAGAAAAATATTTTACATAAAGTAAGAGTTGAACGAACCCATGGTTGTATAAAACCCTGTGGTGTAAAGAAAAAAGTGACGTCGATAATAATGTTTTTTCAAATGGAAATTATTTTAATTTGTATTTCGAAAAAAAATAATATTCGTCTCTCAGTTGATCAAAAGCTTTGTTAGAATACTTCATACTATCGTCCACTTTATTCTCTAGTTCTTGTGATATATTATTTAAGGTTTTTTTATTTGACCTATTTTTTTGTTTCGATATTTTGTTATTTTGTCTTTTATTATTGCTACTCGCGACATTCAGAGTGGGACTGTTGTTTCTTTAATTTTTTTATTTATTAGCTTAAAAAGTTTAATGTCATTTCATTCGTCTATGCTGTCTTTCGTTGAATTTTGTATTGATGAAACAGTTTTATGACTTTCTCGGCATTCTCGGCGTTATTATGCGGTTCGTAAACAACGACTATATTTGTGACGTAAGTATGAAAACCATCTATACATTCTATGTTATGTTTTTCAATCAGGCAGCACCATTAAAAACACTATTTTTGTAAACAAATGAACATCAAAAAGCAGTTTGTCGTTTACCGCTGACAGTATATAAATAGAAAATTTTATATGGCTTTTTTCTTTTAATCATTATAAGTGTATTTTTTTCTAAGAAAATAAAGTATGTTCATGTGTGTCTTTTATTATAGTTGAGTAGATAAAGTACAATTTGGCAAAAAAAAATAATAATATACTAATATCGTATATTTCAATTGCATGAACAGGCCCACAATCCAAATTCAATAAGTTTTTTTTTATTGTTCAATATTAAGTTCATATAATCTTTCTTTAGATAATAAAAGAGACATTAAAGACCAAGTATTATTTTTATATTTTGAATTTAAAGAATTAATGTTTTTTCTTTGCTAAAAAACTTTGGTTTGATGTTTTTTCGATAATCAAAAAATATAAGTTTATATCTTGTTATACTAACACAAAAAAGTAGCGTTTTTTTTCTTTAGCTTTTTTCCATAAACTTTATCTTTTTTATCTAATACTATGCTTTGTTATAATCGAACGCCGAAATAAACCAGTTTTATCATAATTATAGGTTTTATATGACGCATATTGAAAAATATGCTTGCATAACTGTTTTTTTAAACATGAGTTGACACATTATCAGTCAAAATATTATGGTTATTTTTGTTAAAGAATAATCTATTGCTGTTTTTTAAATTTATCAGATCGTCCGTCTGAATCAATAAGTTTTAAATTACAGGCTTTTCAGACAAAAAGAAAGCCTTACATCTTATATTTTTAATTTTAATAATCATATTTATCATTCTCATATATTAAAAGTCAATGTATAGCAAATTATCTATTTTGTATGTTTTTAATGTATTTTTGTTTTATTAGTCTCATTTAAATTAGATTTCTTTAAACTTGTATAATTAACGCTTTTTTTTTTGCTTAAATTTTTTAATAAACACAAGTAAAATTTTAAAATGTTTAAAAAGACTATTCTACATAATTCATGAGGTTTTTTTGATTATATTAAAATTTTTGTCTTCTAAAAAGAAAACAGTACAAGTATGTTTTTTATGTGCATTGTGCTTGTGAGTGTTCATATTCTAAAAACGAGATAAGTGCCCTTGGGAAAGAGGAGAGAAGAGGGGGGGGGGCGGCTACAAAGTTATATTAAAAATAAAAATTTTTTAGTTAAAAGTAGTTTTTAATTGATGATAAACGTGAACTCAAAAGCAATAAATCTTCAAAAGCGTTTTTTAAATTTTTAAAAAATTTCTACTCTTGTTTATAGAATTTTAGTTCTTTTTGATATCTTTATCCCCCAATTTAACATATTTTTTGAGCTGAGCTCATTGGATTTCAATCGACTGTGTGAGTCGACCTGTCGTCTGAGTTTACGAAGTACCTTGAATGATTTACCCTTTCATGAAAATAATCAATATTCTAGAGACTTAAATAGACTTTTCAATAAACTGTAAATATTAAAATGTCTAATTCGACGTGCTTGACAAGTATATCGTTAAGATTTATTATATCTCTGTGTATAGTGGGATCAACAAATAATTTTTTAGTTTCTCTAGAAATATCACTCACACAGCATAGAGTGTTCACAACACGGCCTTTATTGGCTTTTCTCTTGCTCAAGGCTGTCTCGTTCACTTCAAAGATCTCTCCTATTTATTGTTTCTTTTAATTTTTATAACATGATAACTCTCTTAATAACTAAAATAACTGCACTTATAGCTTTGCATTTCGCATTATATTCATGATTTAATCTTTTTATTATGGCTTGCTGACTTCTTTCATACATAATCATTGTAATCTTAAAAAGAGCAATTTTTAAGCACTTAAAAAAATGTCACTTCTAACAGATTTTTCATTTTTATTGCATTTCAACTGCCAGCAAACCAAAACCCCCTATCTTCCCGATGGTGAATAGTCAAAACTATCAGTTTTCTACAAAAAAAACACCTTCAGTTTTTTTTCATAAATCGTTATCCATGCAAAATTGAATAACTTTGAGCGGAGAATCGTGTTTACTTAACAATGATATTCTGTTTTCCACAGTTTTTTTATTTTTAATATAACTTTGTCGCCCCCTCTCTCGCCAAATGCGATTATCCTGAGTAGAATAATATAAAATCTTTGCTATCTGATCAGATTATTTGTTTTGTAATATAATACTATATATTTTTCTTTTTAAATTGACACTACTCTAGAGTTTCGTATATATTAATAAATGATTTTTTTATATATTAATAGTTAATTCTAAAAAAACAAAATATCTCACAAGTTATCTGTTGAACCTTTAATATAAATACTTTTCTTGTTGTGTGCAGTCAAGAATGTTTTTTGTTTACGAACGGCCTGTAGGGATGGTTAATTTGACCAGAGTTTTTAAAACATTATTTGAAGTCAACCGACAGACAGAAACGTATATTATTAGAACGTTATGAACACACAAGGGGCCTTTCGTGAATAACATTGGTAACATGTTGAAACTTGAAAAATCAAATCGCACAAATCGATTGAATTCGAGTCATCTTCTCTCGTTCTATTTTAGACCCGCTCGTTTTTTTCAAAAAACACTTAAAAAATATATATGATGAAATTTATGAGACTATTAGAAACTTTCTTTAACACAATATATGCGTATACAAGTAAATTGTTTAGCAATTGATAGTCTCTGTGACTGACTTCATTTAAGTGATGTAGGTTATTATAACTTGATAAAAAAAGAAAAAAAACGAAACTGTGATTATAATTATCAACGAAAAGAGAAACATTTTGCTTTGTAGAAACACAGATTAATAGACTATAATATTAATTTCGGATAGTAAATCTTGAATCAATAAAACGAGTTATTGTGGAAGTAGAGTATATAAAAAGTTCTTAGTAATCCCTAAATGTTTTGATGTTTAGAGTGGTAGAAAGATATTGCATTGTTGTAATTTTTAAAGTGTTTTTGTTTATTAAATATATTTTAAAAACTATTTTCTAATTCATATATTTAGAATGTTTTTTTGATTGAAATTCTTCTTCAAAGAAATTGTTCGTCGTTCTTATAATTATAACTTCTATTTATTTTATAACTCATGTTATACATTGGAAATAAACCAGAAATTACATTTAAAACACATAAACAGTTTAGTACAATTCAAGCAACGTTTGGGCTAAATCCTGACTTTTGTATAGTTCTTTCAACGTCACAAACTTATTACGATGACTTTAAAAACAGCTTTCATGAAATAAAAATTGTTCGAAAAGTTTCGCTTAAAGTATTCATCTCACATATTAGATGTAACATTGATGAGGTTTTTGTATTTGAAAAAGATGAGGATAGAATAAAGTTTTCAAATTATCGTAAAAGTGTCTTAGGGAGGAATATATTTGGTCGAATAAATGATATATAATACGAGATAGTTGATGCTCGTAATCAATCTTTAAGTCAAGTAAAAAATTTTTAAACACCAAAAAAATATTAAAAATTTTATCTTTAAATAAAATTAAAAGAACATATACGTACTACCAAATTTTTTATTTAACCTGTGACTTCTCATACATGTTTAAAAATACGATCCCTGCATGATGGAGTTGAACGAGATGAAAAAAACTTTTAACTAGATAAGGCAAGATCCACAAATACACCATATTTGGCATAAGATACATTAAAACGAAGCCAATCTCTGTTGTAGAACAAATCGCTATTAACGTGTTTCTGTCATAGTAAATTGCTAATATAGGATTAGTTATTATTTTATGGCTTTTACCGGAAGCCAAAGACCCGCAGAAATTTAACATATTACTTAAGAAGTCCAAACAGAAGAGAAGTAAAATAAAATTGAAATTACACTTTTTCAGTTTTTTTTGAATTTTAGTAAATATTATTATATTTAAAAGTCTGTCTATTAACATATCTAAAACTGCGCCGAAAACTGTAGTCTGATTAAAATGTCTGGCAGCATAACCATCAGCTATATCTAAACTAGACGAAATTATATATAACAGAGAAAACAAGAAGCCTTTAGTATAAATACAGATTAATAGTAATGCTATTCTGAGATAACAAATTATATTTGGTATGAACATGAACATTGATGAAGAGCAAAGCATGGTTAATTTTTATATTTATTTTTTTTAATATATATTAAAATCAAAAATCACAAAAAATCACAGGAGTCATTAAGAATGACCAATAAAAAAAATAAGTTTCGATCAGAGAGTGTAAAAAGCTAAAAGAATGAGCTGTGCTATTTTTTTAGTATTCTCACTACAGATTTTATTAAAAATTATTTTTATTTTTAGTTAAATAATATATTCATTATCTTAACAAATTAAGTCTTTATTTGAAAATGTATTTATAATTTAACTAAAAAACTTTAATATACGATAATTTCGCTCAAATTAGCCAAAATTTGTAAAAAAAACACAGAATAAAACAAAAAACATATTTTGATCAGTTCTGACTCCCATTGTTAAAAACTAATCGAAGAAAAAAGATTAAATATTGATATATTAAAAACTTTGACATAGGCAAACATTGACCAACAAAAACGAGTATTTATACACTTCCTTTTCTTCACTATATTCCGAATGAATAAGAGTTCGTTATAGTTCAATAAAACGAAAATATTTTAAGTAAAATCATAAAAATTATATAGTTATTTTTTTCATTTTCTTTATAAAAAACGGCGTAAACAAACGTATTATTGTCGTCTATACACACGAAATCAAACGAAAAATCAACAACCAGCTGAATTTATATGGAAAATATATTCAATTGAAAAAAAAAAACAAAAGTATTCAGGCAAAGTTTTTGCGCTCAACGTCGCAACATTAATAAATAAAAGAAGTTTTTCGTCATCAATTATTAATAAAAAAATGTTGATTGCTTTTTTTGATAACTTTTACTTAAATGCTTTTGCTCAATTAATTTATAACAGTCATGCTTTAATTAAGATTATATTGTGAAAAGTGTATATGTTCTCTTATAAGTATTTTTCTGGCGGATCAGCGCTTATATTGTTTTTCTAAATATACAAACAAAACAGGCGTTTTCTTTGCTTTGCCCAAAAACGCTCGCCGCCTAATTAAATTATAATATTGTTTTTCTTAATTAAGATTATGAATGAGAAAAGGGAACGGGAGAAGGGGGGGTAGAGAAGCGGAAAGGGGGGGTAGAGAAGCGGAAAGGGGGGTAGAGAAGGGGGGGGAGGGGATAAAGAAGAAGGGAAGAGAGAGTAGAGAAGAGGAGAGGAGGGGGTAGAGAAGAGGGGGGAGGGAGTAGAGAAGAAGGGGAGAGAGGGTAGAGAAGAGGGGGAGGGGGTAGAGAAGAGGGGGAGAGGGGAGGGGAGAAGGGGAGGAGGTAGATAAAAAGAAGGGATAGAGAAGAAGGGGGGCAAAGAAAGGGGGGTGGCTGAAGTGTATAGGTATTTTTATCAAAAGAATAATAAGTAAGACGACTATAAAAACTTAAATTAAAATTCAAAATTTTAGCTTTTGTTCGAATATAATAATTAGATTTACGATATCACAAATAGACACAGACAGCTATTTTGTCTTTTTAAAAAATAAGTTTCTCTTTCTTTTAAACAGTTATTTTATTGTCATATTTTATGATTATAGTTTACCTACAAGCTATAAATTTATATAGGCCATCTTATCTAGACGAGACAACAAAATCAATAATTCTTTATATAAAAAAACAGACAAATATAAAATCGGCAGGCACGAATAAAGGCTAAGAACAAAAAAAAATAAAACGAAACATACATGACATCACATTTTTTAAACTGTTATTGTTGATCCTTATTAATATATCTCATTGTTTCGATATCAGTAAAAGTCAGTTGCAATTAGGCTTATTAGAATAACCAATAAACATAAAACCCTAAGCAAAACGAATATAAATAAAAACAACTTTATTCAAATTTAAACTTGTGTGTTTTACAAGGCTTTTTTTTATAAAGTTTAAAAAATAACGTTAATTTTAATTATTTTTTTTCATAATTTCTTTGAGAAAACATCACTTTTCTACTTAAACTTTGTTTTTTTTCATCTTCAAGATCTATCTTTTTTCACAAATTTCTGTAAAAGGAGCAACATTTGATCTTAAATCCGAAACAAAATAGTTTAAAACACGATGAAACGACTCGCGCATTTTGGTATTATTAGAAGATTACCTAAAACTCGCTCAGAAACAGATTAAGTAAGAGCGAAAAACAAATCTGTTTAAATTGCGCAGGTATATGTTGACCCGAGATGTTTAAAAATCTTTTTATATTGATTGGTTTTTAACTTTTTTTTAATTTTACATGTCTTT
This sequence comes from Cucumispora dikerogammari, assembly GCA_014805705.1. Lineage (NCBI taxonomy): Eukaryota > Fungi > Microsporidia > Cucumispora > Cucumispora dikerogammari. The sequence continues at coordinate 2,128 of SBJP01000223.1, read as the reverse complement.
AACATGTTAGATTTAGGCCGAAAAAAGACAATGACATTTTTTTAAAAAACCAAGCTCTCTAAACTTGGTTTATAATTTGATGGTGAGTCAAGGTGTAATGTATCTATTCACTTTGCTTGTATATATAATGAAACAAACAAGAGTTAATTATCCCCCGTATATGTTCTTTTTTACAGTGTCTATAATATATCTTTCAAGGTTTATTACAGCCGAATCTTGATTAATGTTAATCATTTCTGTTATATTTGAAAGCTTTTTTTTATACGTTTTTTTTGTTTTACTTGTCATTAATATATACACTATCAGATAACATCTTTTAAAATAACGTACCTGTAAAATAAATATCTGATAATTATCATCCAGCGTTCTATAAATGTAGCGCTTTTTAAAATAATAGACGCCTTTTTTTAAAAAATCGTTTTCAATCTGTAAAAAAAAAAATTTTTTTAGAGTGTTTGCATTCGCTGTAATAACGCATAAAAAGTTTCTTCGCGTAGGCGTACTTTAATATATCAATAATATTTTCATAAATTCGTTCTAGTACCCAACGACGGCGTTTATTTTTTTAATATCGTTTTTTATACTCTTTGGTATAAGAAGTGCGATATTTTCAAATCCATTTAAGACCGAAAATAAATTAAATGTAATTGAAATTGCGCCTTGTTAGATTTAATATCTTCTGTTTAATACCAGCTTTTACCAATGATATTTTTGTTTTTATAAAACCTAGAACACGAGTATATTCACTTTCTGATACGATCAGTTCGTCATTTACAAACAACGATACTTTACAGATTCGATATTGTCATCAATTTCGCTCAGTATCAAAATTTGAATTAGCCAAATTATAGATATATTCTTGTAAATTACTTTAAGTCCTTCTTTCTTACAGCAATTCTTTTCGACTGAATAAATTTTGAACACTAAAAACAGTTTTTTTAATTAGAGTGGCTGTAGTAATTTAAACATCTACAGTAGCAAACAAAACATTAGCACTTGTCTGAACATAAAACACGTAAAACGAAGAAACAAAAAAAAGAAATTAAATATAAGTCTTTTTTGATTTAAAAAACACTTTCTAAATTTCGAATTTAACAAAAAAAAATTCCGGGTCAAGTCACGCTTATATTTATTTTTTTAAATATACGAGCGAAATAAAGTTTTTTTGCTTAGCTAAAAAAAATGTGTCGATATATTGGCTTGAACTATGTGATACTAAACCTTAACCTGTTAAAAAAACAGGTGCGAGTATATTTTATATAAACAATATTCTACTAGCCTTAAAAAGTCTTATGTGTTAGCTTTTAAAAATTCTGATATTATGATACGGCTGTATCACGTTTATCAAAATTCAGCATCTTTGACAAACCTCTAATCAAAAACTTTATTTAACTCTGTTCTTCGAAAGCTTTATAAGAACAACCGTTTTTTGATTAACAGTTAATCACATTACAAATAAGACATATATATTATATATCGTTCAATTCGGCTAGATATTCGATTATGTTTATTTTAATATCTTTTGTTTATCGGTTTTTTTTACATTTTACAATAAATTGTTTTTACAAAAGAAAGATTTAACTAAATAGCTAAAAAACTATCATCTATTATAAGGTTTGTTAATTTACTTTAAAAATAACAAGTTCCTCAAGACTTATTATAGATTATGAAAAAATATAAAGAAAATTGTTCAAGGATATAAAGAAAACTATTTATAGACATAATGTTGATTGTTTATTTAAGAGTATATAGAATCTTTTTTTATATTAGCAATTACGTATTTTTCTGATCAAAAACATATACACCCTTGGTTAAGACTCTTATATATATTAAGGTTTTTCTTATGTTATTGATGCTTTTCTTTACGTTTTTAAACATTTTTCTTTATATTTATGGTTATTCCTGAATAAAAAAATGTATTAAAAAACTTTATTTTTTTCAAATCACGTATCTATACACATTATGTGAATATAAGTTGATTCAATCGTAATATGCGTCACTAATATGATTAAGTTATATCGTTTTTTGAAGCAAAGTTTTGTTTTAACTTAACTTTTTATAAACATTTATCGGTTAAATACCTGTTTAGAGTCACGCTTCTTTGGCTAAAAGATAAGAACTGTCTATG
>SBJP01000222.1:0-21060 GCA_014805705.1 Cucumispora dikerogammari | reverse complement strand
TTTAGTGATTATAAGAAAAAAGCATTTAAAAATAAAAAAACTTTTTTAATTGCTGGGGCTTTTAAAACTACTCCAATAGGTTTTACTCAAGTCTTGATCACTTCAGCCATTTTTTTAGTAAAGACCTTTTCTTATGTATATGTTTTAATGAATAGAAAATCGCAACATGACTACACTAGATTTTTTCAAAATTAAAAGAAATACTAAACACACCTTAAACTAGTTGTAACAGACTTTGAAAAGGCTTTGATAAACATACTTAAACTGAATTGTGACGTAAAAAAAAGCCCAATTATGTTTATTTCACTTTGATCCAACACTGTAAAATAAGATTTCATATCGAAAAGTTTTCTTGTTTTTACAAAGAAAATAAATCGCTTAGCGAGCAATGAAAGATGGTTTTTTGTCTTCCTTTATAAACCCAAATTATACACACGAAAATTATATACTAATGAAACTAGAACTTTTAAAATTTCATAATCAAAAAAAAATTTTTAACTTTTTTAGATATTTTGAAAATACATTTCTCGCAATAAATATTATCGAGAAAATACGGAGAGGTGCATTTTCAAACAAAGATTGGAGGTGTATTATAGTATTAAAAATACATATCTGAGGTCGAACAATACAGCAGAGGCTTTTCATTCCGAAATTTCTAAAACAACTCAAATATCACATCTCAACATTGCTTATTCTATAAAAACACCCTTTGATATCGAAAAGAGTGAAGAAATAAAAAGCGAGAAGTTTCGAAATTCAGTAAATTGTTGCTCTGATAAAAACTGAGGTATGAAAGAGAAGCTGAAATATATCGTTTTTGAAGAAGATTATTTAACGAAAATGCAATACGTTCGTCTTATTGCCCCTCTTTACGTGTTCAATTTTGAAAACTAAATTAAATATTTTTCGAATGTGATTTTCTTTCGATTTATTATTTTTGTTAATTCTACAATATTTTTTTATATTAGATTTATATTTTCTTTATTAAAAGCTTGGCAAGATGACGTATTTATTAAATTTGGCGAGTTCAGCGTCAACTCGCCTATAGGCGAGTTGACGCCGAACGATGGATTTGTTTTTTGAAGTAGATATATCAAATAAAAAAATCAGGAATCTCTTATAGTATCGTTTAATGGAGTATTAAAAACAATAAAAAAAAAATGTTGAATTTTTTAAATATAATAGATAAAACACAACAAAAACTCGATTATAACATATATTTCTAGTTTATAATACAATCTTATATTTTGAATAAGAAAATTATATTTGACTAAATTACACTCTTAACTTTCAAATAAAAATTCTTTTTTTTGAATATTTTTGTTTTAACATATATTTTTAAATTTTGTTATAATCAAAAATTTTTTAATTGTCATGCTAAAAATCACTGTTGAAATACCAATAAATATTAAACTAAAAATATAATTTATTCAAGAATTCAAGTTACATTTTAAAACACAATATCAACTTGCAAAAAAATTCAATGTAAATCTAAAGCGTTGAATCAAAGATCAAATAATTTTTTAAAAAAAAACGAACAGTAGTAAATAAAGAATAGAGGTGCTAAAAAAACAGACATCTAAAAATTTTTAAGACACAGTGCTTTTTTTATATTGTTTATTATATCATGCAATGATACTCTTCTCTGTAAATTAACAGATAATTAAAGAAAAGAAATTGATAATTTCTTGGAAATCTGTTGTTTAAATTTTTTTGACTAGCTACGATCAGATCAATAGGTTTAAATTAAGAAAAAAAAGGCTTAAATTCTTTCCGGAAAAATACTTTTAATACTTTGTAAATCAAAAAAACTACGCAAGACTCGCGTCTAAAAATTATTCTAGCAATTTTCTAAAATTACAAACCAAAAAAAATTTTTAAAGTAACAAAGTGGTTTTATTTTTAATTAATGCGAATAAGACTGAGGGTCTTGTAACTCCTCTGATAAGATCCATGAAGACATCAAGTTTCGAGTTAAATTCTTTTTCTTGTAAAATACAAAGTAAAAAACAAATATCAAGCTCACGTTGTTGAAAAATCAAAAAATACTCGATGTTTTAAAATTGTTAAGTGTTTATTAGTCGATTATTATTATTTTTTTATGACTTTATAGGTTATTGAATGGTTAAATAATTTAGCTTAATTCGATCAATCGAATAAAAAAATTCCTTTAGTAATTTTACGCTTCTTAGCATAATATATTTCAAAAACAGATATATTTTTTTACCACCAAACACGACGCCGTTTTATATTCACAAACGATAAGCAAATTGTATTTTAAAAGTGCCTAGCAAAAAAATTAATTTCAATAATAAAATCAAGATATGATAATGAAGAAGTCTTAAAATAAATATATCGGATATAATTGTAATATCAATCAAAAGCTTAAAGATTTACTAAAAAACTATCATAAATAATTGTTTTTCTCATGTCTTTTTTGATAAAAAAGACAGTTCGACAAATGAAGTGTCTGTAATGTGTTCGACATGAATGTAAACAGCAATATAATACACCGATAAAAAAATAATAAAAAATATCTGATTCTTATAAAACATCTCTATAGAGTAAGAAACTTAAACGATATTGTAAACAAAATAATAAAATTAAGACCACATGATAAACTCATGTCGCAGCTGATGTCTATTATATCGCAAATATATCAAGAAATATTTTTAAAGACTCATAGAAACAACAAAGTCGTTTTTCTTACCACATAAAAAACAAAGACACAAATATTCTAGTTTTAAAGACAAAGAATTAAAAAACAAAACGATCCTATAATATTTAAAAGCACAGAGAAGCTCGTTCGTTTTGAATCTTGCAAAAAAAAAACTTACAGTTTAAAAAACGATCTTTTTTATTGAACATTTTAACTCAAACATAATTTAAATTTTAAGATACTTTTTTCTAAAAACACTGATATGTTTGTTATAAACGAAATGTCTGTATATAAAAACAGTCGTATAAAAAATTTTCATTTCAAAACTTTTTTATTGAAGCTGTTATAGAGAGATGAGCTGTTCACTAATCCGAAATTTATATTTATAAAGTATTCTGTATAATATGTTTTGTTTGAATTGATTAGAGAGCACTTCTTATTTTATATCAAAATAAACAAACCACTGTCGCGAGTAAGTATCGTTTTTAATATAGTGGCAGAACTCGCCTTTGTTTTCATTCGTATAGAAACTTTTATCAATAAACAAGAACTATATTAAAAATGGAATAAAAACGTCAATGTTTTTATGTGTTTTGCAAAAAAACAAAGTAAAGCTTCTCTGTGCATACTTATTTTATTATATATGTTTTTTAACTAAATATATGTGTTTATTTTATAATATAGCTGCAATAGCGTAGCTGGAATGTATTATATAAATGAACAGATATCATTCGCTCGAATCTTAGAGTACAAAAAATTTATAGTTACATTTAAAAAAAAGCTCAACCGTGTTACCAGGATCAATCATAATGAATGTCCCTGAGAACATCAGTGTTGATCAACCTTTTTATATTTTACAATCATACAAACATTATATTGAATATAAAGAGGAAGTTGTGCAAAACCGTCTTTGAGTAAAGTTTTTATATACGATCAACTGATAAAAAAACCATTTGAGATTCTTATTTTGAATTATATAAACAAAGATTCATAATATATTAAACGTTCTTTTATTCGCAATTAACATTATTCATTTATAACAATATATCTTTTAAATATAGGGTTTTCGTTCAAGTTCACATTTTTTGCTAGATATTTTAAGCTTGTTACAGTCAAAATTTTGCTTTTATTTCAAATAAATTCGACTTCTGTTTCAAGCTAGTTTGTCCTTCTTCTAAACAATTTCGCCTGCTTGAAAAAAATATAGTTTTTTGTAACAAGCTCAAGGTTTACATGTTAACTGAATATCTGAACAAGACCGAGGCACGATAAAAGCAAATATGATATGTAACTAAACAAAAAAATTTAAAAAACGAAACTAAGAAAGGTTCTCGAAAAAACAAGTCTTAGAAAAAAGAAACTGTAAAAATAAATTTGAGAAAAAAAATCTTAAAATTAAAATTTAAAAAACACTTGCAACAATCTACATAAAAGCTGAACTTACGAGACGGTGTTTGAAAAAAACTCGAAACGTGTGACATACAACACGTTAAAAACCAGTCACTTAGGCTAAAGTTGCTATTGTTTCGCCTTTTTTTTAACTCAAAAAAAAACAAGCAGTAAAAAAAAAAGTTTATTAAAATGTGATTAATTTGAAATGTTGTGCAAGAACTTCGTTGATTTTTTTTCGCTACTTTTATATTTCAACTCTAAAATTAACGAATAAAGTTTTTTCTTTTTTTTTCTTTTTTTCTTTACATACATTTTTAACACACCCCACTTGGGTTCTATTGTTTGCGTGTGTATTAAAGAATTTTCAGAACACACAAAAATTTTTTTGTGGCTTATCGTTTTTTGTAAAGAAAAAACAATGTTAAGTTCGCTATAAGCCTTTCATTTGTTCGTAATAATATCAAATCGAATATCAACATGCACATTGGCTATTCTATATAGAAATTCTTTGTTTTTTACACCTGTCTATTCAAAAAATAATTTTTTTGCATTCTACATACACCACCAACACATAAAACGGCGGCGTTAGTTCTGTTCTTTTTAAATTTTCACTCTGTAAAAGCCATTTTGTGTTTTCGACAATACATCATTCTTTCCAATTTTTTTTAAATTTTTCTTTTTTTATTTTATTTAGAAATAAACAAAAAACGAAACCAAATTTAGTTATAGCTAATCATTTTTTGCACTAAAAAAAACACCCCTTTATATGGACGATAAAAGAGAGTCGAAGACGAATGCGTTTCAGTAATCGGATGTTTTAATCTATGTGTAAAAAAGATTTTATTCAGAGAAAAGTTTCTATAATGTGTTAAAAAGATGTTGGTTTTGACGAAGGTGAACAACAGCCATGAGATAGGTATCTTATTTGACAAAGAAATGTAGGAAAAAACAATAAGTATTCGAAAAGAGGCAGTTTTTGAATTGTTCATTTCTATTAAAGAGAATTGTTATGATAGTTTATCTGTGACTGAGAGAGATTACCATATTAGGGATGAAACACGAAATGGAAGTAGAGAAAGATAGTGTGAATATAAGTTTAAAGATATTACGCGATAATTTGGGCAGAAAAAAAATTACCAAGATTGGGGTTTCGGGTCGTTTAGTTAAAGTGAACGAAACCAAATTAACAAAAAGAAAAGAGGATGTAGGGTGGGTACCTAAAACGATTTGGTGTGCCAGGAATATTTGCAAAATACACAAAAAATTTTTTTATGCGTTAGTGAACGACCAAAACTCTAAAATACAGCATGCTTTTTTTTTTAAAAAACGTAAGAACTGAAACTTCAATAGCTATATGCTGTTATAGTTTCTTTTTTTGCTCGTAAACAAAAAAACATATGGTGAAAGATTTTAAGAAATAACGCAATTTATAAAAAAGAGAACGAAAGTTTATGAAAAACATATTTTGTGAGACGTTTAATTTAAACTCATTAATCAGTTTTTTAAACGTGAATTTTTGATTAGTAGGTCGTTTTTTTATGTATCTTTTCTGTTTTTCATACAACGATTTGATAGTTTGAGTGTTAATTTCGGAATTATTTTGGTCGACAAAATGTTTACTGTGGTTTATTTTCAAGTGTTAACAAAGAAACCCTAGCATACCTGTTAGAACACTCTCTTCGTCTTTATTATTGTAGTTTAGAGTCTCACGTTTCTTAAAAGAATACCATGTAGTATTTTAGAGTTTCGTTGCACACTAACTAAGAAAAAAATTTTTTTTGAATTCGACAAATGCCCCCAACATACCAAACCGTTTCAAATATTCTCCCTACATTCTTTTTCTTTTTGTCAATTTGATAAGTTAATCTCAATTAAACAACATAAACCCTCAATCAAGATAATTTTTTTTCGCAGTATTTCTCGCGTAAGATCTTTAAAATTGTATCCACATCACCTTTCCACACTTCCATTTCGTGTTTTATGTTCTTTATAATATGTCTATCGACTACATATAGACTATCATAGCGGTTTTATTTAGGGGCAAATGAACACTTTTGAAAATAGAGCGTTTTTGAATACTTATTTCTTTTTTTTTTACATTTTTTTGCTAAACAACGTTATCGTAGCTCATCGCCTGTTTTCACCTTGTCTAAAACTATCATCTTTCTACATATTTTACAAATTTTTTTTTCTGGATAAAATCTTTTTTTTACACATAGATTAAAACATTCGATCCCAAAACGCATTCATCTTCAACGTTCTTTCTCGTTACCGTGCAGGTGTTTTTTTAGAGCAAAAGAAAGGGAAATTATAATCGCATTTAGTCATTTCTTTATCTAATTTTCGATTTCAATTGTTTTTTGATATGTTTCTTGTTAATTTGTTTTTTTTAGTTTTTTTCTATTTATTAATAAAAATCGAAGTTAAAAAAAATTTAACTTATAACATTAAAGAATAATTATAGAAATATAAAAAACGAGCAAATTTTTACACTGATAAACATTTTATAAAATAAAAAAAAGTTTGTTTTATTTTGCAAGATAACAAGTATAAGAACTATTTTAAGTTCAACCTTTCGACCGAAAATTCATTGACCGACATAAGTTAAAGCTTTTATAGTCTGTTTTTAAACCGTTCGAATGATGAAACAGTTGCTTTAAAAAATAGAATATTTGATTGTCAAAAAACGTTCAATAGAAAACATACACCAATGTGTAATATTGTTCGTTCCAGAATAAAACTGTACGAAAATCTGAGAAAAAAATTTTGTTTTTAAAAGAAATATAAAACTCAAAAGAACTCACAAAAGATACAAAAAGTGTACAAAACCGATGAACTAAATAATGGCAGAATATTTTCTAAAATTCAGGTTTACTTCAGCACGGACATTCGGATTTAAGAAGAGAGTTTTTAAACCAACTGCATAGATGATTCAATCAAGAAAAAACCAACACAATCCGGAACATCATACAGATCGTCTAGTTTCTTATGCGATGAATAAAAAAGTTCTTTTTTTAATTAGCATATTGATTTTTAACTAAACTGTATTGAAAAAAGTTTTTATTGTTTTTGTACATAATAACATGATGTAGCTTTTTCAATAGTATTTTACATAATTAAAAAAAATTTTGTTTTTACTTCGAAACGTTTTTAAAGTTGTTATTTAATCTTAAAATCCGCGTTTAACAAAAGTATGTGTTTTTCGAGTATATCACACTACCGCATACTTTTAATTAACTCTTTCACGCTCACTCTGTTATTTTTGCGTAAAAAAAGAAAGTTTTTCTTTTTTTTTAACTAAGATTATGTTCATAATAAAAGAGACAAAAAGCAATCATTTTACAGAATAAATTCAAACCCAGTAAATTTAAAGAACTTAAGTGACAAAATGTAAACCCGGTCATAAAGCACGAGTAAAAACACAATTAAATATATTATCTATTGTACTGGTGAACAGTAGTTTTTCTAACAGTATTTACATTTTTTGTATTTCTTGTAATTATATGTCTACATTAAAAGAACCTTTTATTTTCAATTCAAAGTTTCTCTTTATTTGTCGATTCTCGAATGTTTGCGTTGTATTATTTACCGGGTCCGGTCGATACGAGAATGAATAATTTATATTTCAAATTCGAACTGTGTTTTTATTTTATGTTTTTATACAAAAGGTCTTGTATATATATATATGTTATGTAATAGTAGATGAATAATATAAACTGCAGATACATTATTTTACTTTTTTGTTTTTTAGTTTTAAAAAATACGACTTCGGCGGCTGCTATGTTTATTCATATCTTTTATGTTTTGATTATAATCACGTATCATCGAAGTTCTTTCGTAATTCTTTAACAAAATCTAAGATTTTTTCTTAATATTGAGGTTGTTGAATCTTAGGATAAAGACTAAAACCTTTCTATCGTCGACACGTTTTTTCGTCGAGGCTGTTCGGGCCCGTTTTTTTCGTCGAAATTCGACGAAAAAACGGTTTCATCATTAAATTTTCGAAAACTTTTTTTTTGCGAGGGGCTTTTCTGTTAAAAACTTTGTTTGTTTAAATTTTTTCAAATTTTTTATGAACGAAACAGAACAGAACAAGACAGAACGAACAAAACAAACAAAACGAATAAAACGAACAAACACACAAACAAACAAACGAACGAACGAACAAACAAACAAACGAACAAATAAATAAACGAACAAATAAATAAATAAATAAATAAATAAATAAATAAACAAACAAACAAACAAATAAACAAACAAACAAACAAACAAATAAACAAACAAACAAACAAACAAACAAACGAACGAAACGAAACAAAACGAAAGAATGAAAAAACAAAAAAACAAAAAAACAAAAAAACAAAAAAACAAAAAAACAAAAAAAACAAAAAAAACAAAAAAACAAAAAAAACAAAAAAAACAAAAAAAACAAAAAAACGAAAAAACGAAAAAACGAAAAAACGAAAAAAACGAAAAAAACGAAAAAACGAAAAAAACGAAACAAAAAAAAATTCAGTCTCTTCAAAAAAAATTTCTCGACGAAAAAACGGGTTTTGAAAATTTTATGTTGAACCTGTTTTTTCGTCGAATTTCGGCGAAAAAAACGGGTCCAGGGTGTCTCGACGAAAAAACGGCACACGATTTTAAAGATCCAATTGCGCTTTAAAACATCTACTATAATTTAACTAAGTATATATTGATTAAGTAGGAGTAAAAGAGCATATACAATACATTCAAAAATTTAACTGCAAACAACAAAAACACGCGTCTAAGTTACGATTGTTCTAAGAAACATATAAAAAATATATTAACGGTCGGATTTAATGGAAAAGATATCTTCTGAGGGAAATAACCAAAGCTGTTGATATGTGTTTTTTTTGCGATTTTCGGCGCAACACTGATTAAAAACAATTAAAAACTGTTCACTTGAGTAGACAATTAAAGATTTTTATTTGATATTTATTTGTTTATTTTTACTTAATGAAGTTGTTTCTCAGTGCGTGGTGTGAAATGCAAGATTTTCAAAAAAGGCATATGAATTTATAAGGAGGTTCTTAATAAGCATCATAAGTTTTAAAAAACAAAAAAAACTCTATAATATTTTTATGAGCTAAAAATATAAAAAATTCACATATATCTGAGTGTTTTTTAAGTTTAAAATATAAAGAATTTATAAAAGGCACCTTAAATAGGCAAATAAAACAGTTTCATAAGAGTTTTTTACTTGTTAGGTGTTGCTTTTTTTTTCGACTCACTCCCTTTGTAATTTTATTGGGCTCTTAATGTTAACGTTTTTTGCGAAAAAGTTTCATAATCAAATAGAGACAACACAAAAATACTAAGAAATTTTTGTTTTTTTTACCGTTTTTTTCTCTAAGCCACAACATCACATTGAATATATATATTAATATTTGTTTCTATTCATAAGTCGACGGCTGGGTTTATTTTGGATAACCATCAGACAGTTTTCACAAATTCTACCAATGCTTCGGTTTCTATATTAAAACTTAGTATTGGTGTTTTAAAAGTCGAAAACATCGATTTTTCACTTGTTTTTGGATCGAAGATTTCACTAAAATTTGATAATATTCCCTGGTTTGAATTGAAGTCGTATTTGTTTATTTGTTGAATAAAAAAATCCGATATTGTGTTGTTATGATGTGTTGCTTTTACAATGTCATTTACTGCTCTGATAATAATATTTTTTAAAGCGGTTTTTATTTCGCGTTGTATATTATTATATGAGCTTTCTGTTTCCTGGACGACTTCCTCTATCTTGTGATTTGAAAAACGAATTTCTTCTTCAATATAAAACCAATTTTTGTAAATCGATTCTAATTCTATTTCAAACTCACTTAGTTTTTTATCAAAAGCATCTTTTTCAAATAAACGACCGACCGTTTCAATATTCTCTGTACTAACTTCACTATATAATTCGCCTACTGTTATAAATGATAGAACGCTTAAATTTAACACTAGTATTTGTTTAGTTAATTTAAGCAAATTTTCATGAATTTCGTATGTTACTGATGACAACACGTCGATTTCGTTTAGCAGTTTTTGTATTTCATAATATAACTTTTCCGGTTTATTACCTTGACAAAGTACGTCTATATAAAAAGAACTGACACATTGACGAAACCTTTTAACATGTATACCATACTCCTCTATTTGTTTACAAAAATTATCGTTTTGTTTTTCGAACGATTGTCTTATATTATCTAAAAAAATTTTTTTAATCCGAATATATTTTATTTTCTTAAGAGATTTATTTACGGTTTCGTAATAATATACAAAAAGATTCATGTGTTTATCATTAACGGGTTCCAGATACAAGTTGTTTAATACTTCTTCTTTGAGTGTAAAAGATGTGATTTTTGGATCAAAGAACCAGCTCTTTATGTCTCTAATCTCGATCATTTTGTTCCTAATCGACTCTTCCAGCTTTATAAGGGAACTCGATCTCAATAAAATCTCTTGTCCTTAATTCTTTTTAGAACATCTTTTAAAGGTTTATTAATAATAGATAAAATATCAAAAGTTAGTTTAAAAGACATGGTTTCATTATTAATAAGATACTGAATTAAAGAATTTTTTTGTTCTTCGTTCGCAGGTCGAAGTGAAAAGACGAGTTGTTTGGTTTCTTCATTTTTTGTGTATTTTATTCTTAGTCTTTTGATATCTTCGTATAGCTGTCTCGGGTACTTTGTATTTTGTGGCAATATTTCACTCAGTTCTCCGTCTTCAGCTGTTTCAAATAATCTTAATTTAAGACTTTTCATAATTTCTGTTTCAACAATTTTACAATCAGTAATAAAAACAGAATCGTTGAAAGTAATGACTGTATCTATAAAATTTTTATTCGTAGATAGTTTACAGTCGAGTCTCCAGCTAAAATCTGTACGTTTGTTTTGTATTTCTATCTGTCTGGCTTGATCGCAGCTAATGTTTTTTAATGTTGAAGTGATTTGGTTTAGCATGGACGTGTTTTTAATTAAATAAAAAAAAGTATATTTAATTAACTTAAATTTTTTCAACTATATATTATATCTAAATTTTAGCGTTAAAAATTTACGTACTTTAAATAGCAATCTTAATATTTCACATATTTTTACACTCGTCAATATAAAAAGTTAATTTATTTTTAAAAATGTTTATAGAAACTTATTGTCACACCCCACAGACATTTCCCCACGTCAAAAACACCCCCCTCCCCCCCACCCTATAATTTTATTATAGTATTTTATTATAACTTTACTAATATTTATTTTTTCGTTTCGTTTCGTTTCGTTTCGTTCGTTTGTTCGTTCTTTTCGTTCGTTTGTTTCGTTATTTGTAGATTATATATAGTAACATTACAGTAAATTTAGGGCTATTTCGGCAATGTGTAGAGTAATTTCGGCATCGTTTAGGGTAATTTCGGCAATGTGTAGGGTAATTTTGGCATCGTCTAAGCTTAATTTGCAATGTGTAGGATAATTTCGGCATCGTCTAGGATTAATTCGGCAATGTGTAGGGTAATTTCGGCATTGTCCAGAGTTAATTCGGCAACAATAAAATACTTAATAAATAAAAAAAATTTTTTTTCTTTAATCGTCTTAATGACAATTCATTATTATTTGACACATTTAGATATAAACTTTATAATTATGCGCCCATGGTTAGATACGAAAGAATTTCGAACGAAAAAAACGCAAAGCATTATTAATGCTTATAATAACGGAACTAGCTCGGTAGAGATATCAAGGCTTTTAAATGTAAAGAGATCAACAGTGCAAACGATAGTTAAGAATTATTTAAAAACCGGATTAATAGATAGAAAAATAAGACAAATATTTATAGAAAAGAAAATATCTCTTGAAATGCAACAATCATTAAAGGTTGGATTGATGAAGACTCCACAATGTCTCTTAATTATTTATCATTGAAGTGAAGAAATGATTTAAATTTAATAGTTTCAAAGTCAACAATTAATAAATTAATATCAAATGAATTAAATACACATTTAAACGAGTTCATAGTATACCCGAACGTCGAAATGATAATAGTACCATTGAACAGAGATTTATATATGCGGAACAGTTTATAGAATTACAATCACGATTTTCTGAGTCAGAGATTATATTTGTTGATGAAACTGGATTTAATGTTTCAATGCGTTTATAAAGAGGCCGTGCATTAATAGGTAGACAAGCAGTTTTAATTGTGCCTTTTATTAGAGATAGAAATATATCTGTCTGTGCAGCTATAAATAATCAAGGTGTTTTGCATTATGAGACAAAACAATCTGCATATAATTCATTATCATTTAAACTGTTTCTAATTAACTTGTTTGAAATTCTAAGATCACAAAATAAAACAAATGCGATATTTATTATGTATAACGTTAGATTCCATAAAACTAGTGAAATTAAAGAAATTTTTGTAAATTCGGAATATGAATGTTTCTATCTGCCACCCTTTCTTTTTTTCTTAGTCCGATTGAAAATATGTTTTCAAAATGGAAAAATCACGTTAAAAGAGGAACTCCTAGTAATGGGAATGAATTGATAAATTTTATTTCGTCGGGAACAAATATAATAACTACATCAGATTGTGAAGGATATTATAGAAAAATGATGAGTTATATATTTAAAAGTCTAAGAAACGAAGCAATTATGAATTAAATGTTATTTGAGTTAATTTGTTTTTTTTATTTATTAAGTATTTTATTGTTGCCGAATTAACTCTGGACAATGCCGAAATTACCCTACACATTGCCGAATAATTGCTAGACGATGCCGAAATTATTCTACACATTGCCGAATTAACCTTAGACGATGCCAAAATTACCCTACACATTGCCGAAATTACCCTGAACGATGCCGAAATTACTCTACACATTGCCGAAATAGCCCTAAATTTACTGTATAGCCACGTAGTTGAGCTGTTATCTTATATAGTAGTAATCTATAGAAGGGCTGCTCGATACAGGTTGAGGCTTTTTTTTATTTAATATAGTTATTTCTTTAAGGAGGGGGAGGGGGGATGTGTTTGGGGTGTAACACTTATTAATGCACTTTTCACACATTATAAACAAACTCGAACAGTTGATATAAAGAATATGTCTTTGTTTTTTTTAATTAAATTTCTTACCAACTGTTAGATTTTCTAATTTATAAAAATATATTCTTTTGGTAGTTTCTTATATTATTTTCAACAAACAAATAAATCGCAATAATTTTATACTTGTAAAAAAAAGCCAAAAATAAGTATAAGTTTAAGAATAAAACAAACACATAAACAAACTATTATATAAATCAAAATAAAACATTGTATATGAAGTTTTTAGTGATTCTTAGTAGATAAAAAGATTAAGATGTTTCTATACGTTCGTGACGTAAAAAAACTATGTTTTCTGTGAAAAATTGTTTTATATTAAATGAATATATTTTGATTTAGATTTTTTTTCTACTAAAATTTGATTAAGGGTCTGAAGTTAAAATTTTTCTAAAATTAAAAAAGTGTTTTCTTATATAAATTTTATATTTGATCATAAGACAGATTCTCAGGAAAATTATCGTGAAAAAATGTTTTATGTTTTTTATATTTATAATAGACTTTCAACGCTTTTTAACTTTTAAATCAAAACGTATATCTTTAAAGATACACATTGAGATTTTTTTTAAAAGTGTAGCTTTAAAGATACACATTGAATGTCGTCTTACGTAAACATTCTAAAAGACACATAATGAATTTTACTAATACAAACATTTCTCATTAAGATATTGTTTTATATTATTGGGGGGTGTTTTATGTTATTGGACCTCAGATAAAAAAAACTTTAAAATATATAATATTTTTAACAAAAAAAATATATTAAAAAACTCAATGTTTTTCGAAAAAACAACTCAAATTATTTTTGTGAAAAAATTCACTTTTTGTATAAAATTTTTCCAAGAGTAAATATAAAACGAATTTTCACAAAAGCTTCATAAAAATATGTTTTTTATCAAATTTAAAATATAAAATTGATAATTATTATGACGCAGCGAGATCTCACACGCGTCAATTGGCCTTTTTTTTCGTTTTTCTTTTGAGTAAGTCTTGTAATTTATATAAATGACTTTTTTGATAGAAAAAAAACATCTGTTGGCGGTTTAAACTCGATTAAGAGTTTACACAGAGAATGCTCTCAGACTCCGTTAAAATCTTGGAATTTAGATATAATACTTGGAATATTCAAAATTAAACAAGCTCTGATATAATTTTTTTCAAGTCAATTTTGTAACAAAAATACCCTAAGGTGAGAAAATTCAATTTAAATAAAGATGATTTTGATAATATGCAAAAAAATTATTAGAAGAAAAGCTTTCTGAACTCAATAACTGTAAATCAGAAACAAGGTTCTTGTCAAAATCAAAATGTTTTTAATTAAAGAATCTTATTTATATAAGAAGAACATAAATGGTAATCATGTGCGTGTTATGCCTGCTTAGTATCATTAAACTATAAGATATGAGTGTATATTGTTTCATAAAAGACATCACATAGGTTTCAATAATATGACAAGTTTCTTAAACGAAAAAAAGTTTAGAATAAAACGAGAATTTATTCGTTCTATGTGAAAAATCAAAAAAGCCTATTCGTTATAGTATTAGATAAAAACGATTACAATAGTAAAAAGAAATCAATTCGCCCAGTGAAATATTGATGAAAAGTCTCGTAAGTTTTGTCTAATTTCGTGCTAAAAATAATAGTTTTAAATATAGTTAATGTTAATCATACTATCAAAATGGCAAGAAAAACCGAAACGAAAACAAGTCTATAAAAAATACAGTGTTTCAAATATATTTTTTAACAACTTGATTACCCTAAAACCATCCAGCATGACAGTGAGAAAAAAGTCGTAAATAAAAGATAAAAGCTTTTTTAAAAGTAAACAAAGAAAAAGCAATTAATAATAGGCCTAGCTGTTCAAAATACAGAGAAAAGTGAAGATAAACAATCAGACACTGGGCCTTGAATACAGCGTGAGTTATTTGATACTGACGAAAAATCAACGTTTTCTATGTTAGACATAATACATAAAAAATGTTAAGTACTTTTATAACATATCTTCCACGATTTAAAAACATGTCACTTTTTATAATGTTTATGAAATGGCGAAAAATTAATATAATGAGTATAAAAAAAATAACTGTCTGCTTCGAAAAACCAGACAAACTTTCTTCTTATAACAAATAAAGAAAAACTTTAGAAAGTATGTTCAATAACGACAATCAAGCTATATAACTTGACTCTATTTAATAAATCAATCAAAAAAAAATGTTTCAGTTATAAGTTTAATTTATTCAGAATAAATCAAAACCAAGATTAACGACTAAAAAGTTTTTACAGCTTAAACTTTATTCAATCGTCTTTAAACCTATAAACAATTATTTTACAAAAAACGACGATTTCTTTAATAAAAACATTATTTTAGAAAAATCCAGAGGCTAGTTGCGATAACAAAACGTTCACAAGAGACTATAACAAAAATATTTTTTTGATTGATATATAAAGTGTTAATTTTTTCTGCTTTCGATACTTTAGATAATAAAACAGATAATACGTTCAGACATGCGATAGATACAAAATTTCTATATTATAAACGAATTAAATAATAGCTTAGATGTTAAAAGACAATCGGCGCTCAATGTAGATATAGGTTTTTTATAGACAAGGTTTTCGACAGTAACACACAAACAAGAAAAAAGAAAAAGACTTCTTTTTATGAAAGGAGTCATGCAAGTGTTCTAAAAATAATCAACAAATAAAAAACAAATGTAAGTGTTAAACGGGTTATAAAAACAGCGTTTAAAAAGCAATTAAAAAAATGTGTTTTATATTCGTAATATATTGTTTAATTAGTTCACTTTAATAAAAAAACCAATATAATAACTCTATAAACTAAAAAACAATAAATATCCTCCCATTTATCATATTTCTGATATATCTAATTTTCTTATAATTTAATTAACTTTTTTTAAGCGAAAACATTTTTGGCGCGCAAAGCGTATTCGCTCTTTACGATTATTGTAAGAAAAAAATAATATATATTTTCACTTTATATTATTTTGAAACAATACTTATGTTTTAATCTATATTATTCAATTATTTTTAGTTGTTATAAGATTATCGGATAAATTAAAAAAAAAAGTTCGATATAAAAGCAGCTTTTTGTAAAATAATTAGAAAAATAAAAATTAAGAGAGATTTTTATTTATTATTTGGATAATTTTTTAAAGTTATGCTTTTTTTAAAATATTGTCTATATGTTGATATACTTTGATTTTTTTTAAAACCGATTTATAAAGCGGAATGTCCAAATGAGTGTCGGTGCTTTTAAGTAGACCAATGAGTAATGAAATGTTGCTATAACAGTAAAAACATCTTCTATAAGTCTTAGTCGCTTTCTAAATGTAGAATTAAATTATTTGCTACAACCACACAGCCGTATTAAATTACTTCAGTTTCTCTGATTCTAATGTTATATGCACTTGAAAAAACTCTCTACATCGAATATAACTGTCGCAGATTTATCTGGTTTTTAAATGGCGTTTTAGATTAACCAAGCCTTGTAATAAGTGATTAACATATGAAAGTGAACAGTGGGGGTCACGTTGATTGACTTAACTTTTATTGTGTTATAGTGAAATACTCCTTTTAAAAAGGTCATAAATATGGCTCTATTTTCTCCTTCAAAAAACTTTTTAATCTATGATTTGATCGGCTAGTTAAATAAACATTCAACTGGGATTATGTCCGCGATCTATAAAAGCCCCTTTGTCTGACCTTAGCTTTAAACAAAGTCAAAAAAGTTTAAATTGTGTTGATGATAATTTCCACGTCCCGATCCCCTATCTTTTTAAACTACAAACTGTCGATATAAAGTATCTTTCACACCTCTTCTAAATAAACTTTTTGTTGCAAGATTTTGAAATCCTACGCGACCCGTCTAGGAGATAGGAAAAAAGACACAAGTTTGGATAAGATATATACTAACGCAAATAAATATATATTTGTTCTATTATTAACTTTTCCGTATTCATAGGGAGCATAATGTGTCAATCATCAGTTTTTTCGCACATACAGCATGTAATATAAAAACTTCTTTAGTAAAAAAAACATGAATAAAGTCATCATGTTGTTTGGCAAAAATAAAATTTTAATATGTAATTTAGCGTAAATATAATAGTTTTTTATTAAACTGTCTAATATAGCTTCAAATCTACTGAAAAAACTAGTGTAGAACAGAAAACTCTTTTAAAATTTTTATACTTGGTTTGTGGGCTGTTGGTTCTATTTATTACTCAAGCACATTTTCAAAAGTTTAAAAATAGTTCTTCGATTAGTTGTCTCAGTATACTTTTTCGTCGCTTGAATAATTGGCTGTTTAAGTTCGTTTTTCTTTATTGAAAAAAACTTTGATTTTTAGACTTCAGAAGCAACCACAGCTTTTCTATGGATCATATTAAGAGATTAGTCAGTCAGTCTAGTATATTAATGTTGTTTTACTCAAAAAATGTTTTGTAGACTTTGATGTGAGCTTAGAATTGTTGTCTTGCTTAAAAGGAAAAATCAAAAAAACTTATAATACGTGTAGATTATACTAAATTTTGTTTAGAATAGAGATATAAAAAGCAGCTTTCATGGTTTCATTAATAAAAATAAATTACTATATCACAATACGAAAAAACATATTCATAGCATCATAATATTACACCCCCATGCTTGACGGCGAAATATATATTATTAATATAAAGCCCAGTTTTCGTCTCTCTTTATACAGAAGCATTCTTACGTAAAAAAAATGACATGAATCGATTCAACTCATTACTAATTATATTTATTTTTAAAGTAACTTCATTTATGATAAAACTTTTTTTTAAGCAATTTAACTTGCTTGCGATATTTTATCACTTAACAGGTTTTATATACTGATTCAAAAGCAAATTTATCTAACAGTGTAAAGTTTTTCGAACAGACAAACTTCTTATCGGTTATTTTGTATATTGTTTGACAATCGCCTCAATCTTTGTTAAAGTTTTTTTCTCATTGTTAGCATTTTGCAATACATTAAAGCTTAAAACAGTTAGTCTACTTTTTACATCACGTTAAGCATGTTCGCTTAAGGTTTTAAGCTTTCCTAATCGTTCTGGTTACTGTTGAAGTGTTTAATTTATGTTTTATCTAAGTTTTGTGATGAATCTTTTTTTTTGCGAGCTTAATTATTAGTTTTGATTCTCTGTTCTCTAGTCAGTTTAACTTTGTTTATATTAAAAATTTTTAAATATTTATTTTTGTAGTGGAAATAGTTAAAATATACAAAGTGCATTTTTTGTTTTCAAGTGTTTTTTGCTATCACATTAAAGTTATATTAGACAACTTAAAAAAAATATGTATATAATCACGCTAGTTTATATATTAACTTTATTTTTTTTCTTTATTAAAGTAGTTAAATTGTGTTTTTAAATTACTCTTTAAGTGTTTTGACAGTTACGATTTTAATTTCGAAGACTGTGATTAGGTATATTTTGTTTTCAAAAATCGGCCTGAATAGGTACCGTTTAACTCTAATATTGTACACAATAATTAATAAAGAGCGCTCAGACGACATTTTAACGCTTATGTTTTTTTGATATATCTACTCTTAAAACTTTTTTGCGTTTTTGCACGCTAATTGACTTTCTTATAATACGAAGAATGTCTTCAGTTTCAAACACATTTGATACTTTTTTTCAACATTACTACCCAATACACACATGTTTTTTTTTCTTAATTGAAACTTTTTTACTTTCCGTTTAAGTAACTTGTTCTTTATTGCCAAAAAAACAATGGAAAAACGAGCATGATTTGCTGCATTTAGCACCATCAGTTAGTTTCACACTCCTTAAAACTATATTTAAAAACCAAGTGCGTTTCATCTCCACTAAATGCGTAACAGACAACACACTTTTGCAATTATGTAAAGTTTTATTAGAAAAAGTAAAACATTATATACCAAACACTCATGTTTTTGCGTTTAAACAACGAAGACACACTTTTTGTTTACGAAATTTTCAAAAAACGTATTAAAAAGCGCCTATCTTGCGAAATTAATGTAACAGAGATGTTTTTAGAAAAAAACAAAGCTACTAATACAGAGGCTTGCGCCTTTGGGCGCAATAGTGACTAAAAATAACCCGTTTTTGTTCAAGTGTGCGTGGTGACTAAAGATTTTTGGTTAATATTTACTTAAATAATTATACTTAACGAGTTATGATAGACTTTTACTTATTTAAATTATAGTGAGTAGAGCGAAGCCAATTTGGGTTGTGCGAAACGCATTTGGGTGATGTGAAAAATTTTTGTAAATTAAATATATTTTTGGGTTTGTGAAACGCAGCATAATAGTAGGAATTGTAGGTTTTTTCTATATATATATAAACGCACTGTGAAGATTGCTGTTTTTACACGATCGTTTTTTCATATTTCGGACGTTTTTCGAAGTTTTTTATTTTATGTTTTTTCTTTTAGTTTTTCTTTGTTTTAAGTAGTAATAAATAGATATACAGAAAACACACAACAAAATCACGATAAACACTTATTAGAGCTCTTTTTTATAATAATTTATGAGCATGTGTTAATATAAAATATATATCAAAAAGTAATTGAAAAAATGAATTTTACATCTAATTGCATCAAATCATACAGACATTTGATCTTTCATGTGTTATCTGAAAAAGCAATTAAAAACTACCTAAATTACTACTTGATGCCAATTTTCCGTTCAAAACCTTGCTCCAAGTTCAGCAAAAAACAAATAGCCAGGGTTTACTAAAAGTTGATAAGAAGAATAATTTAATTAATAAAAAAACATTATGAAAAACTACGAGAAAAAAATTAACACAAAAAAACAAATGTTATATGCGACAGGTTCATTTACAATAAAGATAAGTGGTTAAATAGTCAACCACATAAAGTTGTGTAAACAGAATATGCAACGCTTCGGTTTGTGTAGATTGTAATGATAAATCTGTCATTATAAAAATATACAAACATGATAAATTTACATTTAGAATTGGGCATTTAAAAATTTAATAATAATTTAAGATCTGAATCTGTTTATAAATAAAATCCGCAACTGATATAATAACAATCAATACTGCAGGTTTAAATAACGCAAATTTGAATTTAATACAAGTGCATAAAAGATAAGATAACAAGAATAAAAATGAAAAGTTCAAAGATTGTACTATGGATTTGACGTTATTCTAGATGAATTAAAGATAAACTACAGGGGGAATCGTTTCTATAATACATTATGGATCAAATGATAAGCATCAAGTATTAATCTTTTATTAACAGAACACTATAAATTTACTTATTAAGACCAGTTGTTCTATACTATATTAGACGAGGTTTTTTAGTCGTTTCCGTCTTCATTCACTCCTAACTATTTTATACGGTGTTTTGGAAAGTTTTTATCACTTTATTTCTCTTATTGTCGTCAAAAGAAAAAAAATTATACAAATCTTTTTTTAAAGTTGACATAATTAACTGCTTGCAATCTCATTAATATTGTTTGGTTTACGAAAAGATATAAGAAACAGTGTCCAGTTTGTATTACTAGAGTTTTGTGTTTTCGACGTAGCTTTCATTCGAACAAAGATTTAGAAAAACACTAAATTCTTTCGTTGAATCAATATTATTTAAATGATTATAAATTCAACAAGCTAATAAAAAAGTTTTTAAGTTTGATTTTGTTTCACCCATTAAAATTTGAGAATTTTAATAAACTTTCTTTTTTTATTGTCGATGAATAAAATATGTTACAGCTTTATGCAGAAATATAAGTAAAAATATTCATAAATATAAGTAAAAATATTCATAAATATAAGTAAAAATATTCATAAATATAAGTAAAATTATTCATAAATATAAGTAAAATTATTCATAAATATAAGTAAAATTATTCATAAATATAAGTAAAATTATTCATAAAT
>SBJP01000221.1:0-21073 GCA_014805705.1 Cucumispora dikerogammari | reverse complement strand
ATTTTTTTTTTCTTTTTTTTTTTTTTTTTTTTTTTATTATTTTGTCTGTATTAATCGGTAGTGTTGGGGGGGGTGGGGAGGAGGGAGGGGGGGGGGGGGGGGGGGGGGGGGGGGGGGGGCTATAATCACATTTAGCTTTAAAAAATTCTAAAAAGAATTCTAAAAAAAAATTCTCAAAAAAATTCTAAAAAAAAATGCAAAAAAAAAACAACAATAAAAAATCTAAAAAAATAAAAATGAAAAAATAAAAAAATAAAAAAATGAAAAAATGAAAAATTCTATAAAAATAAAAATGAAAATGAAAATGAAAAAATGAAAAAAATGAAAAAATGAAAATAAAAAAAAATTCTAAAAAAATTCTAAAAAAAAACTTCAAAAAAAGAAAAAAAAACACATGATTATAAAAATAAAAAAAACAAAAAAAATAACTGAAAAAAGGAGTTAGAGGCAAAGAGTTAACATGTTTTAAAAAAAGTTAAACTCAAATACAAACTTACTCTTAAAGTAAAATACAAAAACTGGTTCATTTCAGAAATAGTGTTTGAAAGTATGCATCAATGATTATCTAGAAAAAAACACCATTTTATGATATAAACTATACAGAAATAATACATTATTGAGCGATTTACAACAAGAAAAAATGCACTCTTTAACTACACAAAACACAAAGTAGTTACTTGTGTAATCATCGAAAACTTTACATTAACTACAGAAGAAAATTAGCCAATAAAGGTCGCAAAAGTGCAAGTATGTTATGGATAAAACATTTCCGAACTAGATTTAATTAAAAGACCAATTAGCCAGAAAAAAAAATAGAGCTTAATGGCTACGGTTTTTTAAAAAGTTTAATAAAATCCTGTTAATTAAAAAAGAAAAACCTGCGTTTAAAAGAGTTCTTAAAATATCATATCGAAAAAAGCTTATACACAAAAACAATTAGTAAATGTTTTTTATTCTATTTATTATGCTCTAAACAACAATTTTATTTAATACTCATCTATTTTTTTTTTTAACGAAATACTCTATAAATCTTAACTTTTTTAAAAAATCTTACTTCATGAAAAAAACATGTTCCTTGGTTCGGGCGAATTAGAAGGAGCATATTGTATTTTTATTAAACATGATGTTTTATAAGAAGTCTTTTAACTAACTCTTTGGCAATTTCCGCTCAAAAAATCAAAAAACTTTTTTTTTCGACTATGTAAAATATTAAAATGTCGACCAATAAAATATAAGTCTGGCAAAATAAAAAATATATTAATGATAAAAAAATTATTTGTTTAGTGCAAACGAGAAATGTTTTTTAAAACAAGTAGTTCTTTTATTAAACAAACTATAAATTAAAAAGTGCTATAAATATTGCACGAACTAATATATTTTTTGTTAAAAGAACTAAATGTTAAAAAACAAATAAAACTTTTTGAAACGAAAATTATAACTTGAGAAAACACGTTAAAATTGTTTTTTAAACCTTTTTTGATAACACTAATAAAATAATTTCTAAAAAAAAGATAATTAAATGTAATGAAAACGCAAATAAAATTTTATATAAAACATCTAAGTCTTATTTGTAGAAAAAAAAAGTATTAAAGAAAAAAAAATGTAAGTAAAGTATTTAATTATAGAAAAGAATATATAACAGGTATTTTTTTTGTCTTTAACGCTCGGGTTATGTCCTTTATGTTTTGATCTGTTTTTACTACTTTTTTTGTTTTAACGACTGGTTAAATATCGAGATCGATGTTCTCGTTTGAGTCATCTGTCTCTTCTAAAATCAAGCTCGTTTCTAAGTAATGCAATTCGAAGCATGGTGTAGCGCAATAAGGCTTATTACACACAGAACAATAGAATATTGTGCTTTTCCGCTTATTTTTTTTTAAGCATTCTCTGCACCTTCCATATTTTTTTTTTGTACGATCTGAGAAGGTAGATCTCAATCTGTCGTGTAGACTTTCTAATATCGTAATTGTTATCCGAAAGTAGCACTGACGACAGGCTCGATTTATCTGTTTTTCTTTTGATAACCTCTTGTGAAATTCTAGTGGTTTCTGTGACTAAGAACTTGACTAAAGCTTGTCGAAATTTAAGCTGGCTGTTTAATATTCTGCCTTATCATAAAAAGTATTATATAAAATATATGAATTGTGCACACATAAATTTATAACATACGTAAAAAACCTATTTGTCTATTTTCTACTTCTTCTTTCATTAAAATACGAATGAAACATCTGATCGTATTTATCGACACCCCCCTTCTCAAAGGCTTGTCGTAATCTTTGATTGGCAGTGGTTTTTATTGTATTTTGATAGAAATGTTAGCTTGTGTCTTTTGAAAAAACATAAATGAAGAAATAAAGCTGACAACTTTTTTATCGTGCCACAGACAAATTTAAATATTATTCTTTTGAAGCGATATAAAATTTCGTTTTTTTATTGTATGTTTTAATTTTCTGTATTCTTCCGGCTCTCCACGATTTGATCTCACTGTGTCACAACAATAAACACTAGTCTTTATTAATTTCTCACATGACTTAAAACTGTTGTAGTAGTTATCCATGTAGAGCATGTGGTTTTTATGTAAAAAGGGAGCTATTAAACATTTCACAGTATCGTTTATTTTTTTATATACACATGTGTATAGTTTTATATTACAAATAAAAGACGTTTTTGCGTCGGCTAAAAAATAGTATTTCATGCCAACTTCTATGGGTTTTATGGGAATATAGGCCTTGAAACCACACCTTCCCTGAAACTTGCACATTCCTTCGTAAATTGAAATTTTTTCTCCAGGGTAGAATACAGACTGAGAAACTTTGTTGATATATTGCAAGATCTTAGAAACCGACACTCTATGTTTCTCTTCTCGAGGCCACGTTTTTATTCATGCTATTGATGCTAATGTCTGTATTAATCTCTGTGTATCTTTTGTAAGACATGAGTTTCCAAACGAAATCTTGACCAAAAGAAGATGTCTTCGAATCTTCCCAATACATTTTTATCTGTGTCAAAACTAATATCCCTATGTAAAGACTAATGGAAATAAATTTTTTTATTTCCAAGAAAGATATGAATTTGATTTTTTGATTTGGTTCTCTATTTTTATGAGATTCTGAAAGCACTAAAACACTCCGGGTATTTTCTCGTTTAATTCGCTTGTTTGTCTGTTTGAAAAAAAAAATGAATAGTCTGTCGGATAAATAAACTGAAAAAAGTCTTCTATTGTGTTAATATTTTTCATTTTAACATTATTTTCACTTTCAAACTTTGGATAAGCAATCGAACGTTTATTTAAAGTCTACACGTCTTCCATAGAGTGATCTTGCGATGAGTTCTTTTTCTGCAAGAAGGCGCTTTCGTTATCTTTTACAGAACTAGAATCGCTAACGTCGCAGATGACAAGTAATTCTCCCATGTTCATATGAGAGATTTTTTATATTTGTATTTCTAATATAGAACTTATATAGCAATTAGAAGACATAACGAGTAAGATTGAGAAATATATAATATTAAATATCTTTGTTTTTGTTTCTTAAGATAAAACGTACCACAAAAGCAAAAAAAAAGCGATAAAATAACTTAAGTGTTTAATAAGACTCGTATTATCAACAGAATAAAATAAAAGTTTTATTATATTTTTTATTATAAAATATTGTTTAAGAGTAATCCAAAAAGATTGAATTGAACACCAATCGTTAATAATCATTTTATTTGATTGTGCGGGAAGCGTATATAATGATTTTAGCACGACAATTCTATTTTCTATGTTCAGAAGTATTTGTTTATCTCCCAAACGCGAGTCTGTTGGAAACCGATACTTTAAATATCTTATGGCGTTTTAAAAACAAGGATATAGTTAGCGGAAATCTTAAATGTCGATAAAGTTATATAATCATACGAAAGAACAAAGAAATAACATAATAAACTGAGTTGTTATTTTGTAGCAGAACGTCTCATATTTAAAACAAGTAAAAGATCATTTCGCCATACATATAAGAGATGGGGTTCGAGCTACCAAGTGTTTTTGAGTTTATTTAATTTCCCGCATTCTTGCATTAAAGTTCTTTTTTCTTCAAATAAATGTTTTTCTCATAAATTGTAATGTTTTCTTAATGCGATAAAAAAATTTTCTTTGGTCTGTTTATATAACATGTGCACGCTTAAGACACAAAACAATAAAAGCAAAAAGCCTTGCTAAAACAACAACAAAAAGACAAAAAACGATAACTACAAGCTGCTGTACGTACACATTTGAGTTTGTTATAACACTATCTGAAACAGGGAAATATATAGTATTTTGATATTCATATTCTTATTGTATAGAAAGGCGTGTATTAGTTATAAATACTATTGAAAAAAACATATTAACCAAAACGAAAAATTTTTAACCTCTATTATTTAAGTTGTAAACAGCCAAATAATATCGGATTTACGAACAGAAGAGTTCTTTTAACGGATTAAAGATAATGTAAACGATCGATTATACAAGATAGTTTAGCTCCTTGTTTTTGTAGATTTGTCTTCTTCAATCAAGTTACAAGTTTCCAGCGTCACTTGCACGCCGAATAATTTACCATACTCTCGTTAGGGTTTAAAGGCATAGCATATACTATAGAACGAGAACGTCATTTTTGGTAAGTAGACTTTTTTTTAAAACAATAATGAGGTTTTTTTAACACGCGTGTCTTCACTATTAAAAATTTAGTTTGTTAGCTGGGCTCAGAACATATTGAATTGTTTCGCATTTTCCAAAAATAAAAACAATCTGAATATTTATGCAATCCTGAATATGCGTCGAAAACGAATACTGTTAGTCGATAAATAAAGAAGACGAGATCCAACCCGCGATTGAACACGTATCACTATCGCTGGCAAATAAAACAACTAGGATGATCTGATATAATCTCTTATGTTATTTTAAAACATGTCTATTTATGGTAGATTAAAGCGAACGCAAACTGCGGAAAACCAGCTCGTCATTTGAACGTTTCATTTTTTTCATTACTCGTGCATGTTTTGATTTTAAGTTTTTGATTTCAATCTTGGTTTTTTCCCAAAGTCTTTTTTAAAGTTCATATTTTAATGTTCAAGTTCTTTCTCTATATTTTTAATGTTTGCAGCTTAGTTTTTTGAAGTCAATCTTATGTTTTAGAAAACCAGGTTCATTTTCGGGTATTATAATAGAAAGTGCGCAACCACGGTTCGGTATTTATATCTGTTTTTTAATTTAATTCAAATTTTTTTTTGAATAGTTATGGCGTCCAGGTTTTTACGTTCGAGTTCAGTTTTTAAGAACATATTAAGAGCTTTAAATAAAAATTTCAGATTCGATTTTTTTTAAGATTTTCTTTTCGGTTTTTGTGTTAAAAATTTTTTGAGAAGGGTGTAGAGTTTTGATGTAGGCAATCGTTTTGAATTAACCTAAAACCGGAATTCTAATGCCGTTTTAGAAGTCCTTTTTTTATTTTCTGTTTTTATTTTCTGTTTTTTCTTTTCACATTTTCAAATTTGGTTTTTCAAGTTCAAAACACTAGGTTCGGTTTTTGATAAAGATCCAAGACCAGTTTTTATAGATTAACGATCTCAAGAGCGAGAAATGGTCTTCAGGTTCAGGTTTTCTTAGACGGTTTATGGTTTCCAGGATATGTTTTAGAAATAAAAAACTACTCGTTAAAAAACTTGGATAAGGGCTTAATTGTTGATTTTAAAAGAAGGAATAATTTCGTCGTTATTTCAATATGTTTTTGGTCAGATCTTTTTGTTAAAATATCATGATCGTTTTAAGGTCGAAGTTTAAGAAAAAACCTCAGGCTTTGCTTTTTTTGAAACATGCTTGCTCGTCTACATTTTGTTTTTTTAAACTATTTTACAAAAAACCGTTGACTTGACCTGTCACCCCTTATAGAAGCAATTTTTCTGAGACACGTGATTCCCAAACCATAAATGCGAATATTTTATTGACACACATGGTGCTCAGGGTCTAAATATTTAATTCTTTTTTGATATATACGATGGTCAAGATCAAAAAAAAATTTTTTTTTAACTCACATTGTGGTCAAGGTCAAAATAGTTATTTTTTTGACACACATAGTAGTCAGGGTCAAAATAGTGTATTTTTTTCGACACACATGGTGGTCAAGATCAAAGTATAGGTTTTCTTTTGACACATATGATGGTCAAGATCAAAATAGTCAATTTTTTTTTGACACACATGGTGTCAAGAATTGTCAAAGGATTAAGTTCAATTAGATGTGGGTACTCCAACCAAAAACAATAACATGATTTATTTTATATTTGAGTTAAAAACAACATCATTTATTGTACTTATCACATCCAATAGCAAACACGATTCTAAAAGCATACACGAAATGCCGCATAGCGATTAAAAAGCGAATCTACATACAAGATATGAGTAAAAATAAAAATACCCAATGACAACACATCTGTTTGTTCGATTGTCCGAATATATGGCATAAATTGACTTGGGGGGGGGCGGGGGGATAAAAATTATATTAAAAACTAAAAAAAATCATAGAAAACAGAATGTCATTGATAGATAAACTCGATTTCCCAGCAAAAAAAAATTAGTTCTTCATAAATTAAAAATTTTAGTAAAAACGGAGTGTGGTGTTGTTTTTGTAGCAAACCTATATTTATATCACCCGATTGTTAAAAAACAATGATTAATGAGTTTGACAGAGTCAAATGCTCATAAATTATAGAAAACTGTTTTGAAACGGTTCGTTTTTGGTAAAATCAAAAGTAACTATTTTTAAATACTGGATTTTCCAATCAATTTCGCTCAATGATTTTCAATTTCGGTTTTAGAAACTTCAACTTCGGTCTACGCGTTTCAATTTTGGTTTTTGAAACTTCAGTTTAGGTTTTTAAAACTTCAATTTCGGTCTTTGCTTTTTATTAAAAATTAATTAAAGGAGTTTAAAGTTTCTACCATGACCGATGATGACTCTATTCAAGCCATCCCACTTACAAACTACGAAACTCCAGAACAGACAAAAGACGAAACGGCATCAGATGATATCAATCCTGTAGTAGACGGGCAAGCGGGACAACCACGCTATAATAAAATAGACATTGTTACTAGAAAAAGAATAATAGATGCTTTTAAAGCTGGAACACCAAGAAAGACTATAGCTGAATACGAACAGCTACCTAAAAACACGATAAATAGTATAATCGCTATATTTCAAAAAACCGGTCGTTTACATAAAAAAAAAGGCGTCCGTTCACCATAAGATAACCGTTGAAATAAAAGAATTCATAAAACAAGAAGTGAATGCAGATTCTACAGTATCGCTCAGAAAAACATGTAATCGAGTATTAACATTTAAAAGTGTAACTGTTAGTACAACCACTGTATTTAATTGTTTAAGAGATTCACACTATTTTCTAAAAATACTAAAACCAGTATCAGTTCGTCGAAATGAAGGTGATGTAATTGTAGCAGATTTATTTACGCGTAGAAATTTTTACAAATAGAAGTAAACTATCCTCCGAGTAAAATTTTGTTCCTTAATAAAGTCGGATTCAATGTAAGCATGGGGGTAAAACACGGGCGTTCTCTTGTTAGTCAGACCCCCATATCATCGGTTACGACAATTAAATCTAAAAACATATCAGTATGTAGTGTAATGTCGTGAAACAAGGTTGTCTTTAAACGTCTAAATAGAAATGCTTATAACACAAGTATTTTTTGAGTTATCTACAAGAGCTTTATACGTTTTAAAACGCGAATAGTTTAGATAACTGTATCGTAATAATGCACAATGTTTCCAATCATAAAAGGATGTAATAAAAACTGAATTTGAAGCAAGGTCACCGTATTTTGTTTCCTTCAGACAATCTCTCTCTTTGAACCCTGTTGAAATGGTTTTTTCAAAGTGTAAAAATTACGTAAAGAGAGGCAATTGTGTGTCAGAAGACAATTGCTGAATGAGATGAATACAGGTTTTAATACTGTTTCCAGGCACGACTAAGATGGGTACTATCGAAGTATGCGAAAGGAAATCAATAAAGCGTTAGAAAAGCTTCCATTTGAGTAATTAAAAGTTATCGTATCCCAAACCTTTTTGTAAATTTTAAATTTACACAGCGTCTTTTCGAAGATCAATAAACGAGTATAATTAATTTTTAAAAAAAACCAAAAACCGAAATTGAAGTTTCAAAAACCGAAATTGAAGTTTCAAAAAAACAAATTGAACTTTCAAAAACCGAAATTGAAGTTTCAAAAACCGAAATTGAAGTTTCAAAAACCGAATTGAAGTAAAAAAACCGAAATCGAATTGCGTAGACCGAAATTGAAGTTTCAAAAACCGAAATTAAAAATCTTTAAACGAAATTGATCGGAAAACTCAGAAAATCAAGATTTTGTTTATATAGAGCTATAGAGTCATAATAAAGATGAAAAACACGAATATAATGTTGTTTCGTGTGTTTTAAACAGTTTTTTTTGTTGATTAAGAGAGTAATAATCTTTCAAAAAATTATTTAGATTGGAAGAATCAAAGTGAATTTTAAATTTTTAAACGCTCTCACAAAAAAAAAGTAATAAAAATCGAATTGATGGTCGTTTGCTGTGTTGGTGAAGTTTTGAGAGAAACAGAACAAATTTTCGAAAAACTTATACCAGTGTAAGATATGATAATCCTCGACAAAATACTATCCAAACACGTGGAGTTTGACATATTGTAAATAAACGTTTTGTGTAAAGGCCCTCTTAACGTTGAAAAATAGATTATTTATTTGAAAAAAAAACATTCAAAAAGTTCGTAGAACAAAATAAGAAAATCAATTACACACATAATATATAGTAATCTAGCAGAATAACTTAAAAACATATAAAAACCGGTGATAAAAACAAACAAGCAAACTTAAATTGTACAAAAAAAATACAAATTTTTTAGAAACACAAAAAACCTTTTTTATAATTTTTTGCTGGAAAACCTTTTTTATCTTTATTTTAAAGTCAATAAGGCTTAAAAATTTTCAATTTTAATATAACTTTCACCCCTCTAAGTCAATTTATGCCGAATGTATAATTACGAAAAAACTTTAAGGTATAATATTTTAAATGTTAAAATTACTACTTTGTTTTCGAAGAAAAAACATGTGGTTTGCCATAAGATTTATGTTAATTCAAGAATAAAAAATGTTGTTTTTTTTCTGGACTACTACTTCCGAACCATTGAGCTATAACAAATGTGATAAAGCTTAAAAACGATATCATGTCGCTGTCGATGACAATATAGAGACATAATCTTGAAATTTGCTATAAAACAGTAAAGAATATTAAATTTTGGGAACGAAGAAAGTCTTCTGTAACGCTTAACAAAAGTAAAATAGTGAAAATGGCAAATCTTTCACATAAAAATAGTTTAATATAATATAATATTTTTATATTTTTTAATGAAGCTGAATGTTTTGCGACTTTAAGAAGCAAATAGCTAAGCGAAAGTTATACATCAGACAAAATTTATTTCAATTGTAAGTCATAAAAAACAGATCTATTTTTGCTCTAGAAAGAATATAAAAAACGTTCGATATCTACGTAATTTTTCTCTCGTGGGTAGAGTAGTTTTAAACAGTTTTTAAAATGATTAAATTAGAGTTATATAAAATAAAGATAAACGACCCAATATATGCTTTAGACAAAACAAAGTTATAACTATATGAGCCAATTGAAGCAAAAACATCTTTTAAAGTCGACTTACTGTGTTTTAGCAGTTCTTTTTTAAACAGTATCGAAAAATGTGTTAGCAAAAAAAAAGTTTTAGTGATAGTGATAATTTGAAAAATTAAAATGATTAAACAGTTAAATTATATGGTCGTTGACTCAAATTCTGCTAGTGGTTGTGATGTTTTTTTTATAAATAATTTTTTACTGTGGTTGTCAAGTAATTTTGACATTGCGTCATTTGTCTTTGAAAAAACGGATGTTGTTTTAACAATAATAAATAAAGGTTTTGCAAAACATATTTGATTAAAAACGGGAAATTACCGTAATCAAAAAATTTAAAATTAAAATTATTTAATAAAATATTAAAAACAATTTGAGAATTGTCAAGATGACATTACAAAAAACGATTTTTTTTCTGAAGTCTAATTGAAATTGTCTTTTTAAGAAA
Organism: Cucumispora dikerogammari; assembly: GCA_014805705.1. Lineage (NCBI taxonomy): Eukaryota > Fungi > Microsporidia > Cucumispora > Cucumispora dikerogammari. The sequence goes on along the minus strand of SBJP01000221.1, from coordinate 10,931 downwards.
ATATTTTAAACCTATACTGTTGTAAATTTAGTTCAAATTGATAAAAAAAAATATGGAAAAATTTATTTTGTTTATATTGATATAAGCTTTTAGGTATAAAAAAAAGTTTAAAAAGATTCGTCAAATTGCTAAAAAAAATTTTAAATTCAATATATAATGTTGCTTTCTATTCTTGAAGGCACTATATATCAGCAGAACACTGTTTTAATTTGCTAAAATGATCGAGTGAGCTTAAAATGCATATAAAAAAAATTAACATAAGTTTTTTTCATGATTTGCAGGTTTCTGCTAGCATTAAAAATAAAAACAAATTAAAGTAATAAATCTCCTTGGTTATAAGAAAACGTGTAAAAAACAAGTTTTAAAAGCCAATAGCTTAGAATGAGCATTATCAGTAAGGGCTGATCATCAACACTGAATATATCAAGTGATATGATACGGATAATCCAATGAGAAAAATTATGAATATATAAATACTAAAAAAAAAACGAATATTTATAAAAAAAATTAATCATAATTTATTTACATGGTTAAGTACTTATCAACAAAAATAAAACTAATAAAATAATCAGATCAACTGTCTATAAAAGTGAGAATATATTTTAATTAAACATGCCTTTCAAGAGTTTTTTTAATGCTGAAAATAACCCAAGCAGCGTAGCGAAGTAGGTTCTAAATCGAAGAACTATAAAGTACTTTGCGTTCGAGCTTTAACTGTAAAAAAACTTAGCAACAGAAAAAAAATTCTAAAAAAAACAAAAAATACAACTATTACCATATATTTGTAAATTTAGAGAACAAGCAAAAACTCATCTCGAACATGCGTGAAAAAGAGCTTAAAATAAGGCTATTTTTACTAAAAAAACCGGGCTTTAACACTTTAACAAATTCTGAGGAATACAACACTATTACAAAGCGTGCTGTCGGGACACTCAGAAGTGGTACTTTAGGTTAAGGGACAAAAGTGAGCTTCCTAAATAAAATACTTTAGAAAAAATGTTAATAGAAAGATGCTCGAACTAAAGATTAATAATCATCAACAAATATGTTGACGAATCATAAACATGGTAGGGTTAAAGGCTACAGATAGAGACGCGGTGATCGATATAGAAAGCAAAAGATGTTCAAAAAGCATAGAACGATGTCAGCGCTGGCCGAACTCAAAATTCTGTCTTATTTAAAAACAACACAGTTGATCAATTGAAAGACATTAATAAGACTAGGGACGGTGTAAAAGAGATAGAAAAAATAGAGTTTTTAATAAACAGATGCAGGAAAGACATAGGAGCAGTATTAGGAACACACAATTCTATAAATGCAAGGTATTGATGCACTTTGCAGATAAATGCAACCTCAAGGGTCAGAATAAAGAATAGTCGCAATTGAGACATGAAAGTCAACATAGTTCCTGTTAAAGACTTAGAAAGCGTAAATAATAATAGTTAGAATAAACGGTTTCAAATAGATGTGTATTTTTTATTCGGCATATACACTAAATATTGTATTAAAGAGTTATACTCAAACAATAAACGTCAAGAGATGGATTTAACCACCGAGACGAATAGTAGTAATAGATGGGAGAAATATCTTGTTCAGAGAAACATATACTTGAATGTAGAGTATAAGGGTGTTTTATGAAAGAATTATCTCACATATAGAAAAAAGCATAATAGATTCACTAATAGAGAAGAATTTAGTAAACGAAGTAAAAACTAAAAATAGATCTTATTTTACCTGTAAAATGCTTACACCAAACGAACAAATAGTTAGTTGGTTCGACCAAACGGAGTTTACGACATAAAAAAAATTTCAGGAGCTTGTAAAAAAATTAGGAAAGAGAGGCATAATAGTGGAAAGCCGAATACTATGGTTAAATAGTGTAGTTCTTTCAAGGAAAAAGCCAAACGACTTGAGATCTCGTGTAGACTTAAAGAAAAAGAATTAATTGATAAGACTTAATAGTTTTGACCTCCCACTTATACAAAAGACCAAACAGAGCTCAAATAGAAAAAGCCTCTTTTCTATATTTGATTTAAAAGATGGATATTTTTAAGTTCTGATACTCGCTCCGGATAAATAGAAAACATTTTTCATAAATGCAAGAGGGCGATCCTTGCAATTTTGTGAAATGCTACAGAGATATAAAAATTTCTCTGCAATTTATCGAAGAGTAATGTCTCTCATATTAAAAAACTTGCTACATAGCAAGTGTGTGGTATATATAGACGATATATTGGTATATGAGAAATCGAAAGAAGAGCATGAAAGAATATAAAAAAGTTAGAAAATCAGTGGAGAAAAAAACTCAAAATAAACGAGAAGAAGAGTCACTATATACAAAGAAGCAGCGAAGCTCGAATATAAAATAGAAAAAACAAAATGAAAGCTTTACAATCAAGAGCAGAAAATATAATTATCTGCCAGATTCCAACGACGAAAAAACAACTTAAAAGATTTATCGGGCCTCTTAGTTATTATAGAGTTTCGTAAAGAAACTATCTGAACGAATAAAACTTATATAGAAACTTATATCTAGAAAAGGAGAACTATAAAATGAAACGAAGAAAGCACCAAATGTCTTTAAAATATAAGGGCTGAGTGGGCAACTAAACTAGAGTTGCAGATGACGGACCATAATAAAAATCCACATTGGAAAAGCCGCTTCAAACACTGGAAAGAGAGCAGTCTTTAAGCAAGAAGAACAATCGATAGGATACATTTTTCGAGTTTTGAAAGCGCAAAAAACAACTATACAATAAAAAAAAAGAAATTTTTAGCAGTCATAATGGCTATGGGAAATTTTGAATTTTACATTATGAAAAAAGAATTAATTTTGATTACTGACTATAAAGCGCTGGAGACAAATAAAACTAAAATAAGTTTCGAAACCCCAAAACAATGAGGTGAATAACCCGCTGAAGCGCTTTAATTATATCGTTTGTTACAAAGCAGATAGTAAAAGGGAAGAGACAGGTGCATTAAGCAGAAGTAATAAGGATAGCTTTAACCTCTCACTGTGAAGTATAGACAATGAAGTAATGAGAATACACGGGACAATAGCACATCGAAAAAACATAAAAAAAACAGTGAAGAAAGATATCGTAATATCTGATAAAAAGAATTAGAGCTAAATATACAATTGCGACAAATGCGCAGTTACGGACAAGACGTTTTAAAATCGGCAAATTTTGTTTACACAGCGGTGTCAGGAGAGATTGTTTCAATCGATATAATGAATATCAATAAGAAATATAAAATACTACTGGTTATCGGCTACTATTCAAAGTGAATTTGTGATAAAGCCTACAATCAAAGACGCGAGAAAAATTATTTATTTTTTAGATCAAATAAAAGCAAAAATAAAAATACAGACCTTGCTATCTGATAATAGAAAAAGGTTTGATAATTAGTACATGAGTAAATGGGCGAATAAAAAAGAAAATAAAAAGATATTTTTTATCTCATAACCATCAAAATAACAAACGAATTGAGAGGTGTAATAAAACAACCAGAAATGCAATTCGTATAACTCAAGAACCACGAGAAATAGATTAGTTAAAGCTATAAAACCATATAATAGTACGATTCATAGAGGAACAGAGATGATACCGAATGAAGCGTTCGGCATTAACCCTTAAGGATTTTTTGGCTTATTTTCGTGCATCGATTTTTTTTTACAAAAGTAATTTTTTTTCAAGCATAAATAATTTATGTGAGCAAAACTTTATTACAAAACTAATTTTTTTTAAGCATAAATTAATTTTCGTGAGTAAATTTTTTTTACAAAAGAGATTTTTTTTAAGCATGAATTTTTTTTTTGTGAAAAGAAAAATGTTGTCACTATGTTTTTTTTAAAAATGCTATCTGACAACAGACACTGACACAATGTAAAAGGGAATTAAAACTCAGAAAAACGAACATGAAAAACGGAACTTGAAAAAACAAACCTAGAACCGAGCCTGAAAAAATGAATCTGAAAAATCAAATCTGAAAAACTGAGCCTGAAAAACTGAACCTGAAAGACTGAACCTGAAAAACTGAAGTAAAAAACCGAACCTGAAAAATCAAACCTGAAAAATCAAACCTGAAAAATCAAACCTGAAAATCCGAACCTGAAAAAATCGAACCTGAAAAATCCGAACCTGAAAATCTGAACTTGAAAAACGGAACCTGAAAATCCGAATTTGAGGAAGTTGATCTGAAAATTTGAACTTGAAAAATCGAACCTGAAAAAACCGAGCCTGAAAAGTCGAACCTGAAAAACCGAATCTGAAAAGCCAACCTAGAAAGTCGAACTGAAAAACCGAACCCGAAAAGCCGAACCTGAAAAGTCGAACCTGAAAAACCAAATCTGAAAAACCGAATCTGAAAAGTCGAACCTGAAAAGTCGAACCTGAAAAACCGAACTTGAAAGCCTAACGTGAAAAACCGAACCTAAAAAGTCGAGCTTGAAAAACCGGACCTAAAATAACGAATCTGAAAAAACCGAACCTGAAAAAACCGAACCTGAAAGATGGCTCTTAAAAATGGAACTAAAAAATAAACCCGAAAAAAAACAGTATTTGAAAAAAGCTTCTAGAAAATTAAAATTCACTATTCGAATTGAAAATTCAGCCCTGAAAAAAACTGCTTTTCTTTCATATTTGAGCTTTGTAGATAGTTTTTTTAGATTTGAACTTTTTAGGCTCTGTTTTTATGTTAGGTTTTCCAGGTTTGGTTTTTTGGGTTTGATTTTGGGTTTGATTTTCAGACTTGGTTTTTAAGGTTCGGTTTTTAAAGTTCGGTTTTTCACGTTTGGTTTTTAAGGTTTGTTTTTCAGGTCCGATTTTTAATTTTCGGGTTTTCAAGTTCGGTTTTCAGTTTCGATTTTTGATTTTCGGGGTTTAAGATTTGGTTTTTAATTTTCGGGTTTTAATGTTTGTTTTTTATTTCGATTTTTCAGGTTTGGTTTTTCAGGTTTGGTTTTTCAGGTTTGGTTTTTCAGGTTTGGTTTTTCAGGTTTGGTTTTTAAAGTTCGGTTTTTCAGGTTTGGTTTTTAAAGTTCGGTTTTTCAGGTTCGGTTTTTCAGGTTCGGTTTTTCAGGTTCGATTTTTCAAGAACGGTTTTTCAAGTTCGGTTTTTCAATTTTGGCTTTTCAGGTTCGGTTTTTCAAGTTCAGTTTTTCGGGTTCAGTTTTTCAATTTCGACTTTTCAGAATCGTGAATTAAGGTTCGACTTTTCCGGTTCGACTTCTCACTTTCGTTTTTTCAAGTTCAATTTTTCAGATTCGACAATTTCAGTGGGGTTTTCAGTATCAGTTTTCTGCTTGTGAATTCAATGTTCGTGTTTTTTGAGATGATGCGTTTAGTTGTGTTTGAGGAGAAGTTGACGTATATTCGAGTTTACAAAATGTGTTGTTTAAGTCCATTTGAGTTTACGAAATGTGCTGTTTTAAGACCATTCGTGTTTACGAAATGTGCGGTTTAAGACCATTTGTGTTTACGAAATGTGCGGTTTAAGATCATTTGTGTTTATGTAAATGTGCGGTTTAAGACCATTCGTGTTTAGGAAATGTGCGGTTTAGTATCATTTGTGTTTGGGAAATGATCTTAAACAGCATATTTTCACCCTTAAAGGTTGAGAATAAAGATAGAGTAATAAAACATACAAAAAAATATACTATGGAAATCAAAAAAATAAAGCTACCAAACTTTTCTATAATGGATAATGTTTACATAAGAAATGCAAAAGAAATTAGATAAAAAGTCTGAATATAAGAAAAGAGGTCACATAAATGGAATAGAAAAGAATAATACATATATAGTAAAAGATATTGAAGAGAAAGCCACGGGGCGGCATTCAAATCAGCTTAATTTTTTTTTGTATGGGGCTAGGAATGTTGGAAGTCAATGCCTTAGTATGAGCATTATCAATAAGAGCTGATTATCAAACACTTAATATATCAAGTGATATGATACGGATAAATCAATTAAAAAAAATTGTGGAATTTAAATACTAAACGATAACAGAGTATTTATAAATAAATGTTTAATCAGAATTTATTAGCGTGTGTAAGTAATTATCACTAAAGTCAAAACTGATAAATTAACCAGATCAGTTGTGTATAAAAGTGAAAATATATTTTGATTAAAAATGTCTTTCAAAAAGCCTTTTAATGTTGAAAATAACTCAAGTGGCCGTAGCGGGGTGTTATCTTAACCATGCGTATTTGTAAAAAACAATTTAATTAGGGTTATATATGTACAAAACAAAAACAATCGAAATTAAAAAACGACAAAAAAAGATAATACTTGAATTTTAAAAAAAAATAAAAGACAGATAAAAACTAACAAATTATCATCAACAAAATATTTTTAAATTCCAAAAGGTAAATAAAAGTCAGAAGCAACATAACGATGTAAGAACAGTGCTTGTACTGAAAATATTACATTGTCCTATAAAAAAACTTAGAAAAACAAATTATTTAAATGACACAACATAAAAATAAAAAAAATTGGCTAGTGAAAATATATCGAACGCAAATAGAATAAACGAATCTAAAACTCAATTTTATAATTATGTACGTCATTAGTCGTATAAAAAAAACAAAGCTCCTATAAAAAAATATTTCTTTGCTAAAGTCGATAAAAATCCACTTGGGGTGACGTTAAAGTATAATTTTTAATAAAAAAATCTTAAAAACAAATCAGTTACTATACAATAAGTAGAAAATTATCAAAGACGTTGTTTCATTTTCATGAATATGGGTATATTCAAAAGATAAAAATGTAAAATTTGTAAAAAAAGAAGTTTTATTACGATAACTTCAAGAAGACAGTTTCATTAAAAAAAGATAAACAAAAATGTGTAAAAATTTTAAATGATCATTTGATAATGTTATTTTTGGAAAAGTATTAAATTATCTTTAAGAGAAATATTATATTATTTTAAATTATGCTAAATGAAACTATATAAAACGAATCAAGCATGAATATAAATCGAACATCTATCAACGAATTGTGTTTTGCAAGTAATTCGTAAAAATATTGTAGAAAAGGGAGTTTGAAAAATCGGAAGTATTAGTAAAATTATTGAAGTTGATGAAACTCGTTTGAGTATAAGAAAAAAATCATTTAAACTAGATTTTAAAACACATGAGGTGTGTGGATATGTTTCGGAATAAACAAAAATGGTTTTTTTATGTTTAGTTAAAGACTGTTTTATGATCATTTAAACACAATAGTCACAAAATATGTCGAATTGGACAGTCTGATTATTGTAGACTGTCAAAATGTCTGTTTAAAAATAGAAAATATCGGACGTCTTAATAAAAAAAACAAATGTTCGAAAAACTTTATAAACCTACACACAGACGATTCATGCTTAGAACATAAAGTATTTATTCTCATATTTAAAAAAATATGTCAAATAAAGAGAAAAAATTAAAAAAATAACAAAAAGTTACTTTTTAGTGTTTAATTTTTTGAAAAATTAAAAGTTTTTTTTGAGAAATTATTGTCAAGTGTTTCGTTTTTATCATCAAAAATCATTTAATTTAATAAAAATTACATTTAAAAACATATAACTTTAACACCCCTTTTTATCACACAAGTATATTTTTTACTCTAAATTTAATTTATAAAATACGTGGAAGCTAAATATATAAGTCAAAGATACAATCAAAATTCAAACACGCTACTTTTTAATTTTTAAAGTCCGATCGAGTTGTAAAACGTATTTATTGTTTGATTCCGAGTAGAGGATAAAAACAAATTTATAGTGTTCATATATCAAAAAAAGTAGAGTAGAATCAAGAATACCAAGGCTGTTTTCGATAGACTGGCTGTTCAAGACAACTGTTTAAATGTCTTATCATATCTTCTAATACATGTAATATATTGAAAATTTTTTTTACACATTTTTTTGTCTTGAAGACATCAAGAGTGAAAATAATTATAATAAAGTCTTTTAGAAAATAAAAAAAAAGTGTGTCAATGTTTTTGAATATATAATGATAGATTTGGAATATCTTTATTAATTTCGTTAACAAAAGTATTTAGTTACAAGATTTTTTTTGTAAAATCTGTTAATCATTGCCGTGGCAATACATCAGTCAATCGGACTATTAACAAATTATTTATTCGACACTGATTTTAAAAAATCTATTAAAAAAACTCTTTTATGAGTTTTATAAAGCTTTAAAAACTTAAAGCACTGTATTTTGCAATAAAAAAAACAACTGTTTATTAAAGTTAAATTTGTATATTTATAAGTTTTTTTAAAATATTTTAACAAACGTATATATGAAAATTTTCTCAATACTTGAGAAAAAAGTTACAAAACTTTTCTTTAATAAAAAAATTAGATTGTAAAAAAAACAACTTTTTAATATATTAAAATTGAACAACGGCACATAAAACGCTATCGCATAAAATAACGCAGTCACCATGCATCAATAAACATCAAAAAAATTATAATCTTACTCTTATATAACGAGAAAACGTATGTTGATAAGTTGATTTAAATAACGAGAGTTTACATGGCAAATAGAAGAAGCATAAATAAACTATAAAATAAATTAATTGTTTGTTCTGGTTAGAGTTTATAAATGGATACTTTATTTTGAAAAGAATTTTAGTAGCAAAGCCAAATTTAACTAAAACAAATTTGTTATTATTACGATTGACTTGACGCTTTAATTGTTTTTTTTATTTAGATAAGTTACTGTCTTATTTTTCTAAGTTCGTAAAATTATCACACCAACTTAATTTATATTTACAGAAAGATTTAATTTTAAGCTCTTTTGAATAGTCAGCTTTGATTGTTATAATCTTAATTTTTCGATTAGCCTAGTTTATGTATTTCTTTGAATAAACTTTTAAATGCTTCAAAAAGTGTCTTTTGTCTTTTTAATATAAGTAATTTATGATAAACTCTTTTTTTTCATTTTCCAAAACAATTAAAAACGAGCTTTCAACAAGATTTGATTAAACAGTATTGTTTTTTTGTTGAAAAAAAAATATGATAGAAATAGTTGTTATCGCAAGTTTTAGCAATAAAAAAACAATTTAACAAAGAGGTGAATAATGTTTTTATTTTATGTTGCATCATTGTTTCTTTCGAAAGAGTAAGTTTTTACACAGTGTAGTCAAATTTATGCTAACGCAAACATTTCTGTTTCCGAAAGGTTAAATATATTTTTTTATAATTTCAGATAGCTATATTTTCTATAAAGTTTTTAACATTGAATTTGTTTTTTAGAGCTTTTTATTTAAGTTTTCTTGTATACAAAATATTATAAACAAAAATAAATCTCACTTATAAAAAATTATATCAAATATATTATTCAATTCTTGCAAATCAGAATACAAAACAAAAAAAAATCCGACAATTTTTTTTTGAAAGCCCAGGACGTCTTTATACAATATGCCAGTTAATTTTTTATTATTCATCACACGATATTATTTTTTGTTAATTCGTAATTTTTTGTGTCTATAATAAAATAAAAAATAAGAATTGAAGATAATCGTTTCAATTATAAAAAGATATGTTTTCGTTAATATTTTTGATAATAAATTATTAAGCGAGTTTTTTTAGTAAAAGATACATGACATACACACAAGCTCGTATAAAATTTTAACAGAGTAATGGATGTTACATATAAACAATGTGTAACTGATCACTTAAGTACTTTTATTTACTAAACCAATAATGTAAAAAACGATAGACTAAACAAAGTTTTGATTAAAAAGCTAAACTTGTCTTTGGGTGACTTTAGCTCGTATTTGATCTTAAAACACGAAACTTTTTTTTACGCTTATAATAGTGAAAACTCAAACGTTTGATGTTTTTTCTAAATAAAACATATACATTATTTTTTTTGATAGTTATCGACGTAAGACTTTATTTATTTCTATTGTTACTGCTTGTGTTTTTAAAAAAGATAGTTTTTTAATGATTCTGCGCGGTGTTAGATAGAACACCCATATTGGCTTTTAAAACTAAAACCCTTAGTCTCAAAAAAATATTATAAAGAGAAAAAACACTTTTACTTTACAAATCGTAAATTTGAAGAATATATTTTCAATAATGGTACTTTATTGATTTTTATCTTTTCTTTATTATCAAACAAAACAAACAACAAAGCAATAAATTGGATTTTAGAGCTTGTGCAACTATATATTTTCGTATAATACTTCACAACAAAATCTATACAATTAACACATTGTTCTTTCTACATTTTTAGAAAAAAGTGAAAATCTGATCTGTTGAATAAACTTTCAGATTATAACAAATTAAATATTTTGATTGCTTTTCGATAATTATTTGCTTTAGTTTTTTTAACAATTCGTCATATCATTTCTGGAAAAGAACTTCGCTGGTTTTAAGTATAATCTACATTGTCACATTTTTTGATCTCGGAAAACATTTGTATAAAGTTCATTATCTTTCAAACATCCACATTTGAAAGCTCAGATATTAAATAAATGGTTTTTTTTGTTGATATTTAATATTTAATTTTTCTTTTTTTATTATTAACCCGATTCTTTGTTTAATAAATTCATCCTCCTCATTTTTATATTCGCAGACGCGCATCAACTTTGTATTGACTTAATAACTTTTTTAAAGTTATTTCCAATAAATATAAATCTGTTTTTTTCTAAAAAGTGTCTAGTAATCTTCGAAAACCTTGTTGGGAAGAAGTCCCAATTAATCAATTCGTCTAAAATACCAATTTTTCAAATTGGTAGGTTTTAATTTTTAAAACTCTTTTATTGTTCCGCTGAGCGCCGTTTCGCCGGCCGGCGAAACGGCGCCCGGTTCGCCGGTGAATTAAAAGCGCCGTTTCGCCGGTAGAAAAAAATTAAATAATGAAAAAATTTCGTTTTTTTTTCGTTCTTTTTCGTTCTTTTTTCGTTCTTTTTTGTTCTTTTTCGTTCTTTTTTGTTCTT
>SBJP01000220.1:0-21093 GCA_014805705.1 Cucumispora dikerogammari | reverse complement strand
TGTATACGAGTAGAGGCGAAACGGGAATGTTGTAAGAAAAAACGGAAAGTTAGAAGTGTTTTTTTTTGGCTTTGAGAAAACGTATCTCGTATTTATACGGAATCTGGGAAGCAGATAAAAAATAGGAAAGACGAAAACTTTTGTAATCAAAATTTTTAGTCATATTTGGAAGTGTCTTTAAATAAAAAACAAGCAGGTAGTTTATAATCTTCGTTTTTTTCTTAATTGATTTTAAAGAAACAAGATATTTGGTTTGCGCAAGCTTGATTTTTAAAGTATTGAGAAATAGAATAGAAAACACTTTTTTTGTTATTTTTGTTTTTATTTATTAAAAAAAAAGCAATAAAAAACCAATACCATAAAAAAATTAAAAAGTGAACAAACTAAAATTTGACTGAAAATACTGTAGAAAACAACAATTAAATTGTCAAAATGAGAAAAAATAGTGGAAGTAAATATTAAAAAAAAATCTTTTAGTTTTCCAGAGCGACTGTTTAAACAAATAAAAACCAAATTAAGTAAAGTAAACGCCAAAAAATTAATAATTTAAATAAAATACTAACTCATCTCTCACAAAAAAAAATAAAATATAAACTCGTATTTTATACTATACGGTAAAAAAAGAAAATGTTTAGAAAACAATAGATTTCTCTAAAAAAGTCAACTATGATTTAAACACATTGAAAAAAAATGATCGAACATTTAAGAAATCAATAAAACTTTCAAAACACCGGGTATATCGATATATGAATATTATGACAACCCAAACAATTTTAACACGTATCATTTTGATGTTGATGGTGAAAAAGAGATAAAAAAAAACATTAGAGAATTTATCGGGCGCTTGATAACACTACATTTCTCCTATTGTGTTGGGTTTATTACGGTAACTAGACATAAGTCTGATGGAAAAGATACTTACTTGTCTTGTATAATAATATACAGATTAATAAAATCTAACACAAGCGAAAACTGTAACGCGAGGAACATTCATAAAATCAAAGAATTTGCTAAAAATATAAAAATAGATCTGTAAGAAGACTTACATTAAAACGCGTATTGTCCAGCAAAAAAAACGTCGGAGAATTAAATGTATGCAAAAAAAACAAGCCGGAAAAAAACTTGAAATAGTTTTAGTTTTAAGCGACCTGTGGATAATACCATAAAATTGGTACTGATTTTTTTTGTCCAAAGTCAAAATGTCCAAAGTCATAATGTTCAAAGTCAAAATGTCTAAAGTCAAAATTTTCTAGTCAAAATGTCCAAAGTCAAAATGTCTAAAGTCAAAATGTCTAAAGTCAAAATGTCTAAAGTCAAAATGTTTAAAGTCAAAATGTCCAAAAAAGTTATGTATTAAATAAATGGGTACAAAGTAAATATACTTAAATAACATTACCAAAATAGAAAACATATAAACAGAAATATTTTTTTAAAGGTTTTTTTCATATACAGTAAATATTCTCTAATTCACTAATTCTCTAATTCGCCAAAAATTGGTCTTTCTATGTAAATTTTACGCGTTTTATTAAGTATTTCGCCAATTTTTCTAATTCGACACATATTTCAAAAAATTCGAAAAAAAGTACATGCAAAATCACGAAAAACCGTCCAATTTTGAAATACAACACTTTAAGTTACGATCAAAAGCTAAGAGTGTTAGAATACAAAGAACAAAACAAAAATTTATCCGCTCGATTTGTTGCAGAAAATTTTTCAGTTGATTTTAAAATAAAAATAGCAAAAAAAAATAGTCAATGATGTTTTCAAAAATAAGAGATATAACAGTAAAAGACAAAAAAAATATAAAACAAAAAAATAAGCTGCAATATCCCAAGTTGGACAAAAGAGTAAAAGACTTTGTAGATTTAATAGAAAATAAAGGAGGCATTTTGTTATTGAAATTACAACAATATGCTAAAGAGCTTGGTCTTAAAAACATCAGGAACTTTATGGGGTGACTTCAAAAGTTTAAAGCAAGAAATACTTATTAGATACGAACGCTCTACAGTAAAATTTATGAGAGCAATTAATCGATAGTAAAGGACTTCTAGATCTAATGCATCAAAAGCTCATCGAATACTCAAAAGATGACATTTATAATATGGATGTAACTGGTCTGTTTTATAAACTATTCCCTTCAAAAACAGTATGTAAATTTGTGAGAGAAATTTATAAAATATTAAAAGGTAGAGTGTCCATCGCATTGTGCAGCAATTTTTCTACAACACATAAAATTAAACCTCTCATAATTGGTAAACCGGCAAACCCAGATGTTTTCGTAACTGGAAACAGAGCTCCATAAATTATACTTCGTCAAAAAAAAGCTTGAGTGACTGGAGGAATTTTTAGAAAATGGTTATTGGATATTAATGACGAAATAAAATTAAATAAAAAAAAATTATTTTGCTTATCGATAATTGTTCTGCCCACAATATCAATAACCAGTACAGTAACATAGAAATTATGTTTTTTTCAAAAAACACAACAGGATTTTTACAACCAGTGGTTAGAGGAATTATTCGTAAATTTAAGTTGTTTTTTAATAGATATAAGCTTTCAAATGTTCTAGACTAAGTTGAAAAAAGTGATAATGTTTACGATATATATACAAAAACAACTCTCTGAGGTACAATTATTTACTGAGAGTTGGCATGGAATGATGTATCACAAACGTCAATAAACAACTGCTTCAAACACTTATGTTTTTCAAAAGGGTTTTAAGAAGATGAACCCCAATCTCTTATTACTGTTAAAAAGCAGACTGAGAATAATGAGGAATTTAAAACAATGTGCGAGAGTTTAAAGATGTAAGACCCAATGCGTGAAAATGAATTCCATAACCTAAATTACACAGAGAATGATGAAATCTTGTTTTGCTCATAACAGCGTGAAATACAAACTGCTTAAAAGAGTTACCAAAAGAAGAATTAGAAACAATAAAACCAAACAACAGTTACGATAATGCAAAAAAGCGATCGCTACCGCTTGGCGATCTTACAAGAGTTAGTGAGATGGAGTTTGAAACTAGTCTACGTATCCTCGAGAAATATATTTCCGAGCGTGATTCTTTAGATGAGAATATGTATGAACTACAGAAAAACTTGGTGAGATTCAGGGGGAAAAGAAGAGTTAAAGAAAATAAGTTAAATGGAAATAATCGTTATTTGATCAAGAAATAATTAAACTTTTTAATTAAAATATTCTATAATTCGTTAAATTCGTTAATTCGCCACATTTTTCAAATTCCCGAGGTTGGCGAATTAGATAATATTTACTGTACTTAGGTCGATAAAAAACACGATACAAAATATAATAAAATTAAAACTAGTATTAAATATATCTAAATTAAAATGATAAATTAAAAAAAAATTCAAAATCAGAAAATTTACATTTAAAATAAAATTGTTTTCTAAAACAATTTTAACAAAACTGTGTATCGAATTTTTCTAATTTAACTTTTTAATTTAACTGTCAATTTGCCGATTTTGAATTTTTTTAATTTATATTTTTATTTTAATGTACTTAATAACAAATTTAATTTTATTATATTATATACCATAACATTTATCAGCTCGAGTCTATAAAAAGATCTTTTGATATAATATTTCTGTTTAAATGTTTTCAATTTCGGTAATTTTATTTAAGTATATTTAGTTTATACTCATTTATTTTATACATAGCTAATTTGGACATTTTGACTTTGAACATTTTGACTTTGAACATTTTGACTTTGGACATTTTGACTTTGGACATTTTGACTTTGGACATTATGACCTTGAACATTTTGACTTTGGACATTTTGACTTTAAACATTTTGACTTTGGACATTTTGACTTTGGACATTTTGACTTTGGACATTATGACTTTGAACATTTTGACTAACGACATTTTGACTTTAAACATTTTGACTAACGACATTTTAACTTTAGACAAAATAAGCATCACGCATAATATTATATTACTAATTTTGCTCTAGGAACAATAAATTTTAATTTTTCACAAACTATGACAGAATATAGTATTCAATAAAGTATTTTGGAAACACAAATTAATGCACTGACAATTATAAAAGATAAAATTATAGATCTCGACGTTTTACACCCAGAAAACATAAAAGATATTTTATGTAAATTTATAGAAAATAAACCGGACACTTGCTTAAATATAACAACTCATGAAAAACATATTTTTGTGAAATATAAGTCCTATTGTGTAGTAAGCAAGCGAATTCACAAAAGTGACAAACAATATATGTTTATTTATGCATATAAAGTCGTACTTAGATGTACCGATGCGCACTGTTTCAGATATAAAACGCTTACAGTAAGTTTCGACAAAAACGTACTTAAAATGATCTTCGACAGAAAAACTAAAACAGAAAGTTGGCGGGAATACCTAAATACTATACACAAAAAGTATTTAATAGCACCAACGATATCATAGCAACACCCAGCTTTTTCATCAAATGTCCAAAACAACACACAAAAGTTTACTTATGATGTTTTGTCACAAGATATAGAAGTAAAAACGAAAGAAAAAACCCTAGCAAGATAGTTTATGAAATAAGTACAAATGATCATATCTGCATTTACAATAGGAAAAAAGTGTACATATTAAAATTTGATAATATGGAGCAAAAAAGAGAAAATGAGATTTACAAAGAAACTAATAAAAATTATTAGCGGATTTCTAATTCAACTATCATAATTAATAATAATAGAACTCAAAACATAATAACACAAACAAACCAACTAAGAAATTATCAAAATTTTTTGTAGCCCATTACTCACAGATACAAAGTAAAAATAAGTATAAAAGTGTTAAGAGTTAATCAACAAGAAAATATTTGTCGATAAATTCAAAGAATTATATTTAAGGTTTATAACAAAACCTGATGTGCTTGTTTTATATCATTTATTTTTCACAGAGTTTAAATTTGGGGGCGCAGCAAAAAAGAAAACTCACCGCCTCCAATAGAAGGCAACAATATTTTAAAAGGTATAAGTTACGATGCGCCATAGCAATTATTGCAGATGAAGTCAATATTAAACTAAACAAAATTAAAGTAAAATTCGTGACGACAAAGAAAAATCAATTTTACGATACAGACTAAAAAGTTCAGTGAAGAAAAATTAATGTCAACGATCTTCAGAAGTTTATTTTTATCAAATTTAAACGAGAAAATAGTCGTGAACAGTTATAACTATATTAACACTAGTGAATTGTGGTTTTTGGTTTATGCAGAATATCTTGAACCAGTGCTTTTAAAAAATAACAAGTTTACATATAAATACGTGGTAAGTAAGAGTGATGAAGAGAAGACATATCAAGCAATTAAATAGTTTTTAAATTTGTAAAAAGGTTTTTTTTCCTTTTATTACTTAACATCTGGTTTAAGACAACGAAACCTTGTCTCTTACTTAATTTTTCTTAGCGGCTCGGGTGGGAACGGTAAGTCATTTTTAATAAAGAAATTTGACGAAGCGATCTCATATCATTCCGAAACGATGACAAATCACAAAATAGAAAAGTCTGAGAACGTTTACAAGGCTGTCTGTCCAAAAAAAAAATAACGAAACCCTCTTTTTGTTTCTAGATGAGCTCACGTTTAGGTAGTGTATTAACTTAAAAAACAGTTATCTAAA
The DNA here is from genome assembly GCA_014805705.1 of Cucumispora dikerogammari. Lineage (NCBI taxonomy): Eukaryota > Fungi > Microsporidia > Cucumispora > Cucumispora dikerogammari. The sequence goes on along the minus strand of SBJP01000220.1, from coordinate 15,448 downwards.
AAAGATCCTATTATATATAGGATTTATTATGAGGTTTTCAATAAAAAAACTAAATTTTATATTTATTTGTTATTTCTAGTAATGAGACATTAAACTTTAATTTAGGTGAAGCTAGCCTTAAACACCGAATAAAATTTTTCACTGTTAGACAAGTTTCCAGTAGACGTTTTTCACTTAGAGTATTCTAATTTATATGATAAAAGCATTTTAGCAAAAATAAGGGGGTTTGTATTCGATTTTTATATAAAATGAAAAAATTTGGAATTAAGAGACATTGAAGATACACCATTTATACAACAAGCAGATACAGTAAGTAATTATTGTACATTTAGTTTTTTTATTCAAACTTATACTATAGTCAAAAATAACTTTTTTGTTTAAAGTGACAAGATTCAAAACAGGTTTGTTCATTTTCATTTATCAAAAAACATATCGAAACATGGAGTTTGTAGAAATTATGTGAGATTGAAAAAAAGAAATTGCAGCCTGGAAGGGTTTGGGTAGTAAAAAAGAAAAAAACAAAGAAAAAGGCCGATATTACACAAGAACAATCTAAGCAGGCTTTAATAGATATCTTTTCAATAATAACAATTTTCGGTCTTATTTTGATTTTTTGTGTTAATAAAACTATGACAAAGTTCAATTCATAAACGACAAAAAAAACAAGTCCAAGCAAAAAAAAAAACGATTTTTTTTTCTTAAAAACTAATACAAAAGTTTTTTAAGTTTCTGTCTTCAGTCCATCTCGACAAGCTGGTTCACATACGATATTTGATCTATAATACTAAACTTAAAAGTATCTGGGATTTTACAAAACTGTCTGACTATGTTCCTTATCCGCACACAAAAATCCAACAAACAAAATAAAAATTCAAAGTTTCCAAGTCTCTGAAATTACCAGAAATTTTCTGACAACCTCTTTATCCGGATTCGAGAATACAACAAACATATTTGTTTTTCTAAGTTTCGCAGTTCTGAAATTCCTCAAAACTTTCTGACAACTTCCTTTTCCGGTTTTCGAGAATACAACAAACAATTCGAAATTTCCAATGTTCTAAGTTTTAGAAATTCTTCAAAACCTCTCGACAGCCCCCACATGTGTACGTATTTACAACAAACAAACACAAAGTCTGGATTCCCGGTTCATGACTTTCCGCGAAAACCTACCTGGCTTACAGCCATCCAGCGTACGAGTAATCATCCACTAACACCCAACCCCCGGGTTTTCTAGTTTACGATTTTACACGCAAGCCTTCTTCACCTACACACATACCGGCGTACGAATTTCCGTCCACACAACCCTAAACTTCCAGGTCTTCAAGATTCTCATTTTCCACCAAACTTCCGCACTTACACCCGTGCTGGTATACGATAAATACTCTATATTACACGGTGCCTTGCTGTGTTTAAGTAGTCACCTATTAGGTTTCAACAATTATTCCCCAAAAGACGTGTTTTCGTATGTCGGTACGTGTAAGTCAGTGGGTTTATGTAAAAGATCGGAGACGTGTGAACATAAGGGTTTTGAGCTATGTGGTTGTATTTTTCTACGTCGGTATGGGTGTAAGCCAAAAAGATTTGCGCGAAAAGTCGGAAACTAGAAAACATAAGAGTTTGAAGCTGTGTGATTGTATTTTTGTACGCCGGTACGAATGTAAGTCAGGGAGGTTTATGTGAAAAATCGGAAACTGGAAAAGCTGGTATTTGGGATTTTATAGTTGGTTTCTAGTACATTGGTACGGGTGTAAGTGAACGAGTTTTGTGTGTAATTTTAGAAAATCGGCTACCTGGGGGTTTGAGGTTGTTTGGTTGTAATATCGTATACCAATTATGAAGTTCTCAGAAGGTTTTGAGAAATTTCAAAAACTTGGAAACTTAAAAATTTTAGTTTGTCTGTTGTATTTTCGTATATCGGGTAAGGAAGTTGTCAGTTGGTTTTGAGTAATTTCAGAAACTTGGAAAGTTGGAAATTTTGGTTAGTGAATTGTATTTTCGTATACCGTGTAAAGAAATTTGTCAGAAGATTTTGTGAATTAGAAACTTGAAAACTTAAGGATTTTGGTTTGTTTAATGTTTTCTCGTATACCGGATATAGAAATAGGGAAACTTCATGTGGAAAAAGGAAACTTGATAACTTAGAAATTTGGGTTACTTGTTGTATTTTTTTTACAGGGTTATGACGTATGTCTGACATTTAGTAAATTTTCGGTTCATTGAAGTTTAATTTAATTATTCGCAATCTCGTAATTGTACGGGTTTTCGAGTTGGGTGAAAACCGGCAACCGAAAACTTTTGTATTAGAGTTTAAATAAAAAAAGAATTTCATTTTTTTTGTTTTTCTTTATTATGTTTATATTCTTTTTAGAAACTAGAAACAAGAACCTACTTATGAAAAATTATATAAACAAAATAATGCTTGAATTTGAGCAAAGTTTTTTTTTACTTTTTTTTTGTTTTTTAATAAAAAAACGAAAAAAAAACAGTGTGAAGCAGTTAAAAAACGATCTACATGATAAAAATAGCGATAACAACAATGAAACTATTAAAGAAAATTCTACAATTGACAATATTTTATAAGCAGAAATTAAAAAAAATTGAAAAAAACGAGGTTTCTTTTTGCTTCCCAGAGAAGCAAATTAATGAAAAAATAAACCAAACCAGGAAAACGTCGAAAAGTAAAAAAACCTAATATAATTACGATTCATGCACTCACAAGAGAAAATTTGAAAGCTCAGAATACTTTTTTTTCAACTTGCGTTAAAAAAAGATGACGCTATGAAAACCATATATTTTTCTAAACAGGTCATCTATAGTTTTTACACGTATAAAGATTATAGGATATGTAGTTTCGATAAACTAGTTAAACTTGTTGAAACATCAGGTGTTTCAATTTTTGAGTATTATGATAATTTAAATTTTTTTAACACTTATTATTTCGATATTAATAGTAGAAATGAGATAAAGGGGATATATTAGAGAAAGTGGCTGAGCGAAAGGTAAAATTACATTTTCTTTAAGTGTCAGATTTATGACAACGACAAGTCATAGATCTGATGGGAAAGAGACCTACTTGTCATATAGAATAATATATAGGTTGATTAATTTTAAAATCGATGAATAATAAAATATAAGTATATACCAAAAATAAAGAGATTTGCTAGTATTATAAAGCAAGAATTAATACACAATATAGATTTGATTGCATATTGCCCAAAGGGTAAGATGGTAAGAGCCTAAAATGTTTTCAAAGAGAGTAAAACAGCGGAGAAGTTTTAGATCGATTCGGTTCTGATGGCCTGGGCAATATACCAGTATGTTACGCAACAACCTTCGCCTTAGGAACACTCAGTTTAGATTTTTTAGTGACAGTAACAAAACAAAATATTCAAGAAAAAGATATTTAATCAAAAATAAATATACCACCATACCAAAGAAAGAGATTATTTGCCTCGATATTTTTCAAACAGAAAACATGAAGAAATTTTTTAAAAGTTTACAGAAAATAAACCAATCTAATATTTAAAAATAACTACAAACGAAAAGCACATATTTGTGAAATATAAATTATTTTGTGTAATAAGCAAGAGGTTCCATAAAATTAATAAACAGTTTATGCTTATTTACGAATATAAGGTGGTCATTGGATGTACAGATGCACACTGTATGATATATGACAGATTAACAGTTTTCTTTGATAAAGATGTCCATGAGATGATTTTCGATAGGAAAATAACGACTGAAACATGGCGGCAGTACTTAAATTCGATACACAAGAAATATCTCTTAGAATCGAATCATATAATAGCAGAGAACACTAAATTTTACTAAACTGTAACCACTTCACGCGAAAATTTATTTTTGAAGTATTGTCACAGGACACAGATTTGAAATACGAAGAAAAACTTAAAAAAACTATAGTCCACGAGATAACTACAGAGGACCATATATGTACTTTTAATGGAGAAAAGTTAAATATACCATTTGCTGTCCAAAAGTACCATTTTACAATCTTGTAGTATCTTTTTACAATCTAATAGTATTTTTTTACAATCCAATAATATTTTTTCACAATCTAATAGTACCTCTTTACAATTTAATAAGAACTTTTTACAATCTAATAGTACCTCTTTACAATCTAATAGTACTTTTTTACAATCTAATAATATTTTTATACATCTCATTAAATAAAATGTTAAAAATATTGAAACAGTAGTTTATCATATTAATAAAACAAATCTTTATTAGGCTCTTAGTTGGATCATTAAGCACATAATTAGATTTTTCTGAAATCAAGTGTTCTCTTCGGTTCAAAAATACACAATAATCACTATTAAACTCACAATTGATATTATTTTATTAATCAAATAGAATAAATTCAGTAATAAAAATAACTCAACCTAATTACGTGACTTATTTAAATACACCATTGATTAAATATAAGAAACAAATAAAAAAATATCATGGAAGAACTATTAGATAACAGTTTAGAGCAAACAACAATGAAAACACTCCAACAAAAGTTAATCTAAGACAAAATAATAATATAACGAACAAAAAACGCATGTGTTTAATAAGGGCAGTCTGTGACAATGGCATGTCAATAAAATAAGCAGCGGACACATTTGATATAGGTTATGAAAATGTCAAAAAAAATTATAAATATATTCAAAAAAAGGGGGTGTGGCTCAAAAAAAAAGAGTGGGTGTTGGCCTGTCATACTTACAGAGTCAATTTTAAACAAAATAGAAAATTATATTTTAGAGAACCCAGATTCGACTTTTCGCGAAGTCAAAAACAAGCTGGTACAATCAGAACCAGCAGGTTTTAATATTAGCATTTCTACAATAGTTAATGCTCTCAGAAAATTTAAAATAACTGTTAAAAAGCTGCATAGAGAACTGGATAGAGCTAATTTGCCCAATAAAATATTGGCCAGAAAAGAATAAGCTCTATGGTTTAACAACTATATAACTGACTATACCAAGGTTGTGTTCGTTGATGAATCGTCTTTTAATCTACATATATGTAAACCACAAGGGCGGTCAGTTGTGGGAACAAGAGCAAATATTATCGTGTCTACATCCAGAGGTAGATCAATATCACTAATATCCAGCATAGCATCAGAGCAGATAGTGTTTTCAAAAGTAATTTCAACATCAACAGTAAACGTAAACATATTTTCTGCGCATTTAGAGGAATTATGTAATTATTTACGCCACATGTTAAATAAAGACAGTATTTGTTTAATTTTTGATAATGCACGTATCCATAAAGAAGCGGAGATTTCCAGAACAACGCAATTATATGGGTACTCATTCCAATTCCTCTCGCGTTATTCATACATGCTGAATCATATAGAAAATGCTTTTAGTAAAATTAAAATTGCTGTCAGATCAAGGCTATTTATGGGAGTCAGTTCTACATTAACGAAAATGATTCACAATGCCTTTTTCACAATCACGCCTGTGGATTGTAGTGATTTTTTTCGATATATGCTTAAAAACATTACTAACTGTGCGACAGGAATTTAGTATTCACATCAGTAAATTCCTTTTAACTTTTTTTTTAGTTTTTTTTTCGGTTTCTAATTCTAACTATCCCTTTAAAAAATATAACTTTAATTATAATCGGAATGTATAATAAAACTATTAGATTTTAAAAAGATACTATTGGTTTGTAAAAAGATACTATTGGGCTGTAAAAAGGTACTATTAGATTGTAAAAAAGTACTATTGGTTCTAAAAAGGTTCTATTGGTTTGTAAAAAGGTACCATTAGATTGTAAAAAGGTAGTATTAGATTGTAAAAAGGTTCTTTTGGATTGTAAAAAGATACTATTAGATTGTAAAATGGTACTATTGGACTGAAAATGGTATATAACAGAATTTAAAGCAATGGAGTTAAAAAAAGATAACGTAATATTCAAAAAAAATGAAATTTTTATCAGTTTAAAGTTTAAACTATCAATATAAATATTGAAAGATTGCAGAGTATTATAACGCAAATACACCAATTAAAGGGTTTACAAAAACCGGGAAATTATTACTCTCAAAAACAGAGTAAATATTATGTATTAAGATGCAAAGAATTAATAAAAACAGAAATTTTCGGTGAAGAGTTCAAAGAATTATATCTGAGATTTATAACAAAACCGGATAGTGCCGTGCTATTCCAATTAATTTTATGAATTTTAAAAGTTTAGTGGTGAAAAGTAAGACACACTATGAAATTATTACTGGTACAAATATTTTAAAAACGATAAGGTACGATACTGCAATTGCACTAATAACTGATGAAGTAAATACGAGGCACAATAAAATTTTAACGAAACTGCTAGAGAACAAAAAGGGTACAATACTAATTATACAAAGAAAAAATTTAGTACCAATAATTAGTGGTTTCCGTTCTCAAGAGGATAATAATTTCAGATTCTAACGAAAATGTAGTCGTAAACACCTACGACTACATTAATTCAAGTGAAGGTGTGTTTTGGTTTGCGGTTGTAGTTTTTCTTAAACCAAGATCTGTAAAAGATATCATGTTCACATACAGATATGATATAGATGGTTGCGATAAAAAGAGTATAAACAACGCTTTCAAACATGTTTTTAATTTTTGTCGAAAAACTTTTTTTGTTTTTTTTTACGGCATGGTTTAAGCAACGAAACCCTGTCTCTTACTTAATCTTTCTTAGGGGCCCCGGGGGAAACGGTAAATCCTTTTTGATGAGTAAATCGGATGAAGCGTTTTTTTTCCTTTCTCAGACTTGATTAATATGAAAACAGAGGAGTCAGAAAATGTTTATAAAGGGGGTTTATTTAAGAAGATAAACGAAACAGATTTTTTATTTCTGGATGAATTAAAATTTAAAAAAAATATAAATTTCCTAAAACAACTGTCGGGTAAAGTTTCTATAACGTATAGGATCTATTATGAAGACTCTAATTGAAAAACAAAATTTCACGAAACTTTTTATTAACAAGCAATGATACCTTAAATTTCAATTTAGAAAAAGCAAGTCTTAAAAGGCGGATTAAAAATTTTCACTGTAACACAAGTCTTCCAGACGACATTTCAGATCTGGCAACTTCAAATTTACATGATGAAAGCTTTTTGGAAGATTTAAGAGAATTTATCATTCATTTTTATATAAAATAGAGTTGTTTCGGGATAAGAGATATTGAAGATACGCCTTTTATCCAACAAGCGGATACAGTGAGTAATTACTGTATTTTTAACTTTTTTATTGAGAATAATATTATAGTTAAGAAAGAATCTTTTGTATGGGCTGACGAAATTCATAATAGGTTTGTCCGGTTCCTTCTGTCAAAAAACATTTTGAGACACGATGGTTTATAGAAATTATGCGAGGTGGAAATAAAGAACTACAGCATAAAAGGGCTTGTGCAGTAAAAAAGAAAAAAACAACAAAAAAGCGGATGGTACCCAAGCACAAACCAAACAAGCATTTTAATATAAGTTTTAAATAAATGATTTTCGATCTCTTTTTGTTTTTTTATATACAGGGTTTCCCGGCTATCTTGAGAATTTTTTATTTATTTTTGAAAACGTCTTTTATTTTTGAAAAATGCCTAATTCATTTTTTGAAAACATATAATTATAATTAAAATATAACTTTAAATTAACAACTTTATATTTAATTAATTAAATAATTAATATATTTTATTTATGTTAAACTTCTTGAGTAATAAATAATATGTTTTCAACAACGAATGAGATATTTTCAAAATAGTTATGGGAAACTCTTTAAAAAACATTCATAGTAAAACTAAGAAAAACGTATGAGATCACTAAATCGATGTGAATAAAATTCAAATTTTGAATAAGCTTCGAACTTTTGAGAGAGAAATTTTCTAAACGTTGCAGGAAGTTTACGTTTTTGAACTAAAAAGTTTTTTAATAGCGAGAGTGGCGATGTAAGTCGTTGAAATGCAATAAAAAGGATGTTTCGATAAGAAAAAATAATTGAAATATTTTACGAGCTGTCTAACGCACCGAAAATTAAAGATATTAAACGCGAATTGGAAATGGATTATACCACTATAAATACTGTTTTTTGTTTAATTCGAAATAAAATAAAAAAAGAAAAATTTAAAAAAATTAGAGAAAAAGGTTGTATTAGTCAAGACCAAATTCAGCGCTTGTTACAGAATCTATAGTTCTGGGATACCTTTATAAAATAGTCAAAGTCAAATTTAGCACTTGTTACAGAATCTATAGTTCTGGGATACCTTCGTGATATAGACATGACCAAATTTAGCACTTGTTACAAAAATTAAAGATATGAAATATCTTAAATTTTTAGACAACAACAAAATTTACCTTTGTTACAACAACTAGCGTGGATTAGTTTTATTAAACATATACAACAAAAAAAAGTTACAAAGAGTATTGTTGTAGAAAAATATGTACCCAAAACGAAAGATGACCAAATTTTCTAGTCTTTACAGATTCTTGCTTTTTTGAACTACTTGTGATTTTGGGCGGCGCCACCACTATAACTCCAATTATAGTACAAAAAGCCCAGATTCGCAGTAAAACACATCGAAAACCCTGGATTTATTTATTTGATAATACACTATAGTTTTTCAAATTGCTTAATCTTTTCCGAACAAAAAGACCGACTTTTTGTAACGAGCCAAAATCCTGGATGGCGTTCTGGAGCGAATTTGTAAATGGGGTAAAATCGAGGCACGGTTTTTCTACTATATTATTATTATAGGAAAAAGACTTTGTTCTCTTTTAATAGATTATAACTTAATATATATCGTGTTTTTTAAATAACTATATTATGACACTTAATTTTTAATATTTTGGATTATTTACGAAGATATAAACGATACTTATATCAAAACTTAATAAATTAAGTTTTGATATAAGTGTTTTAGAACTTACTAGAAACAAATGCTAAAGGTATTAAGATAAACACCCAAAACCCAATAAAAAAAAGAAAATAGTTTCCTTAAATAAGAAATTTTGATAAACAGTGCTGTAAAAAAAAGCAAAAAAAAAAAAATATTAAATTTTTAATATATTTTAGATTCAAATAAGAGGCATCCATTAATAAAGAACACAATAATTTAAATTTGAAGAAACACCAATTGAACTTTGTTAAATTAAGTTTTTTTATCAATGTCAAAAAACCAAATCAAAAAAAGAGGAGGATACAAAAGACGTATTTTCTCTATTTACTACTAAATCTTCGATTATCCTGCTTTTTTGAAGGTTTTACAAAAGTGTACACTTTTTGTTAATTAACGAAAAAAAATAAATTGTGTGTTTAAAAGAAGTTAAAAAAATTCAGATGTCTGACGGTAATGAGAAAACCAAGAACTAAGGAACAGATAATAAAGGAAGTAGATCTAAACACCGAAGTAATCTTTGGAATCAATCACCCTCGGACATACTACAAGGAAAAGATAAATCTTTTCAAGAAATGGTAATAAATAATAAAGGTAATTTAAACATATACGAATATTTCACACACAACAACAAATATAACTCTTTCTATTTAGATATAGACGGTAAAAAAAATAGACAACAATAAATTTGATAAGATATATTCAATATTCAAGAACTACTACTATTATGGTGAAGCGAGGCATATTGTTTTAACATCACATGGTTTAAAACTGAACAAAGATGCGTCAGAAACACTAACTTATTCTTATCATATTATTTTTAAACTCTTTGATTTTTCAATCAAAACAGAGTATAATCTAAGGGATTTTGAACATACAAAGGAACTTGCAACGATGATGAAGTGTGTCATCCCAAAGATAGATACAAGCGTTTATAGGAAAGCAGGGGGTTTATGCGGGTAGTATATGCAAAAAAGAGCCCCAGTGATCAAAGAGTATTTGAAATTAACCTAAAAATGTCAGATCTTCGTGATAGTCCCGAGGATTAACATGTTAATTTTGCATTAGGTTCTATCCAATTAAGTGGATATGACCTAATAGAAAGAAGTATTAGTTCAAATAATAATATAGAAGATGTAACATTTGAATCTATTATTAAATCTGACAAAGAGGTAGGTGTTATAAAAACCATAGACCCCTTCCACATGGAAGTATTCAAACAATCGCTGCACAGTATATTTAAAGAGAAGAAGATCGAAAACATAAAAATGGTGGCTGATACCGATTTTATAGGTATCAGCTACTCGGGTCACTGTTATTTCAGTGAAGAGAATAAACACGAATCCAATAGACAGTGGGTCATATGTAACAAGCGCAATTTTATGGTGGGTTGCTATGACCCAGACTATATGAGCAAGGGGATAAAGACATTTCCATGTAGTGATTCATTATTTGATTTCTTTAGCAAAGACACAAAAATAATAGCACAAACAATAAAAGAGTTTGTTTCTAGCCATATAGAAACAAGCTTGATGAGAATGACTTTCGCCGGTGTTAGCCAGTGGGGTTATTTATATACCACTTCTGGCTATATTGGGACACAAAAGTGCAATAAGTACCAAGTTTCCATGCACACGGTAGACACCACACTCGACAATAGTAAAACTCTTAGATCCAATAAAATACAAAATTCCCCAATGGTCAACCAAAATCCTAAATGAATTAATCTTTCCTTTACGAATATAAACATCATACAGAACAATATATACACCAATTTCGATAAAACTAACACTCCCAACATCAATAATAAAAAGATAAAGAAACTAAATAAACAATTAAAAGATTTAAAGAATGTTTGTAATATATTACCAGAAAACAATATAACAGACGACTGTTCTAATGAAACACTTTATCCTGACAGGCCTCAATTATTAACCGTTACGCAAGGAAAAAATCAACAGGTCTTATTACCTGGTGTGTTCATCAATAGGATGAACATAGATCGTAATGAAAAACTCCTATTATTACACTTTTTTGTTGTGAAGTCTGTGTTTTCTTTCATTTCTTTGTTTAAATTAAATGAATTTAATGTAAGATGTATAAATAAAACTTATTATTTATTAATCAAAGAAAGGAATTTAATAAAAAAGCTTACAGAAACAACCCTTAAGGTTTATTTACTTGAAGCCATTAGCACAAAGATGAAGGGGTATTTAGATAAATTCTTAACAGAAGATAGTATAGGAAGAGAGTGTTTCGAATATACCTTCCAGAAGATAACAAATAAAATGACATTTAAACTAATGTGTTAAATAATTTGGATATTCTTCTGGAAATACCAAGAAATATGTTCATCCCTGTGTCTTGTCTGAACACTACAGAGGGGGTGATTAATTTAAAGACTGGAAGCTTAGATTAAGAAAACCATGTATTTGACTATATATTAGATATAGATTTCAAATTAGACAGTGAAGAGATGTTTAGAAAATTTAATAATATATTTAATAATGACAAGATAATGTTTGAGAACTTCTTTTATGACATTACCCACGGAATGAACCATGGAACGGGCCCGTCTTATTTAATAATATTAAAAGGAGAGGGAGCGGGCGGGAAATCCCTATTCGCAAGAGTCTTATATGAGGCCCTGCGAGTAAGAGCAGACGTTGTTGATGATCTTTGTTTTAAAGCAAAGACAACAAATTATGTGGGCCTTGTCCTCGCAGATATAGATAAAAGTTTACTCATTTTATTAAATGAAATGAAAGAGGATTGACAAAACAGCTGTTACAAAGAGAAAATTTGAATAGGGCAGAATTAATGTAATTCATTAGTGTGTTAGTGGTGTATGCCGAACACACAAAAAAAATTTTTAAATTGGCTCATGTAAGAGACTAATCAACCCTAGCAAGTATGACAATAAACATGTTGATATTTGATCTGATATCATTACAGAGAAGATGAAGATTTATAAATAGCTTAGCAAAGTTTTTTCTTGACATAAAACATCAGGACATAAAAAAATATCGCCCGTTCCTGAAAGTTATTTAATACACACTCAAGCAATAGATTCAATGCGAAGTGTATTGAAAAAGGTATGTAAAGAACCATGGAACGAACACAAAGAAAAAATTCTTTTTCTTAATTTTGAAGTTTAAATATAAAAAAAGCCAAAAAGATATTTTTTCGAAAATTTAACACACCATATCGAATTACAGGGTTTCCTGGGCTTTTTTCTAAAAGACTTTTTGTTTTTTGTAAATGTTTCATTGTTTTTTAAAAATGCCTTATTCATTTTTAAAAACACATTATTTATTACTTAAAATTTACGTAAAATAAAATATATCATTTATTTGATTAATTAAATATATAGTTATTGATTTAAAGTATTATTTTAATTATAATTATACGTTTTCAAAAACGAATGAGACATTTTCAAATTAGCCCTAAAAACCCTGTAATTACATCTTAATAAAAATTTCATGCTATTTGTTTTTTTAAGATAAAAAAAGAGGGGGAGGGCAATACCAGCTTTAGCCAAAATTTTATATGATTTTAATTTTCAATAATATATTCTATTTAAAACTTATTAATTTTCTATTTATTTTAAAATATTAAATTTCTAAAAAAAACACAAAGTACGTCTTTAGATACTTAAAATATATTTAAACTCATAAAATAATTTAAAAATTTTCTTTTTCATATTTATATAAAACAAAACCAAATTATAAAGACCAAAAAAACTTTTATTTTTGTCCGGAAAGCTTTAAAAATATATAATTTACTATCCATAGGTTATCAAAGTTTTTCTTTTATACAAAATACTGTTAATTATTAAAAACCTAAAAAACTTAATACAAAAACCTTTATCCTCTGAAAACCTTTTTACAAACATACTTTATTAGATAACTCATTAAGAAAAATATTAAGAATTGCTTCCTAAAATGATAAAAAAAATTCCTCGGGACACCATCAATTGATTAATCTCTAAAAAAATATTACAAAAAACATCCTTATTTAAAAAACGCTTACTTCACAAATATCGATCAGTTAATTTCTTAAAGAGTATAATTAAAAAATACATTTGTAAAAACAGTCTCTCCATATACACACTAGTTATTTAATTTACTAAAGAGAAATTAAAAAAATACGCTTTGAAATAAAACGATTTTTTTAAGTATATTAATAATTAAATCTTATAAAAGCATATTAAAAAAAAGCATTTTAAAAAGAACATTTTGTTTCTTTCATTGAAGGTTGTTACTAAGACAAACAACCTCCAAAATCACACACTTTCTATTAGAAAAACAAATAGACTCGTTTTTCTATATAATGTCTGTTATATTTTATGCCATAATATTTAATTGTTTCCTATCAACTAGAAGAAAACTTTTTGTCATTATGAGCATAAAAGATAACAACGAACCGCAGTTTTGTTGCTATCTTTGTCGTTCCTAGGGTATCTGTTACGATTAGTCAATATTTCATTTTTCGTTCTATTGTGTCTATCATGATGTTTTTTATATTTTTTTAATTAAATATTTTTATTATTTCTTTTAATTAAATATTTTTATTATTTATTTTAAATAATAAAAAGTTAAAAACATTTACAAGTATCTACAATTCATTTTTTTAATAATTCGTTATATTTCATATATTTCGATTTAGATACTATTTTAAATAATAAGTTAAGGCTTTAAGTTACAAAGATATTCAACAATATAAAATTATTTAAAGTAATGTAAATTCAGTTTAGATTAGTATATATTGTTAGAAGTTCTAATTTACAATCTAGTGTATAATAAACTACATATTTCAAATTCAAATCATAATTCGAAATTTAGTAGTTTATATTGTGGAATCAATAAATTTATATTGTGGATTCAATGAATTTATATTGTTAAATAAATAAATTTATATTGTTGAAAAACTTTGTAAATTTGTTTATATTTTTTTATATTAAATGTTTCTTGTATAATATAAGAAATAAATATCACATATTATAAGCTTATCATTTTTTTTCTTTTTTGAATTAACAAACATATTTTTTGTATTGATAACACTTTTTCTAAATATTACTATTATAATCACTATAAACAGTTTTTTATTTTAACAAAATATATTTATTTAATTTTACACTATAATCTAATAAACAACAAAAGAAAACATAAAATATTTTTATATTCTGTAATTTTCGTCAAAAAATAAGTAACTGTTAATGTTATATTGTTATTTTAATTTTTTATTTATATTCATTATTTTTTTTAGACAACCTCCCTCAAAAGGATGCTGTTTTTTTTGATTAACAGCTTAAAAAAATTACTTTGAAACGTTTTTTTAGAAACATTATATATATAATTTAAAGTGTATGTTAACTAAACAGCTTTAATAATATTCGAAATTGTTTTTAAAAAAAAAACAATTTCGTTTGTTTGTTAAATATATACTCTTATCTAAACTTTTTATTTACAACCAAAACTCAAAACTGCAATAAATCTGACTAAATTATTTTATTATTACATTATGATTCTTGTAGCGTAAAAAAAATGTTTTATATTAAATGAACATTTTTTTACTATAATTTTTTTTTATATAAATTTTAATTAAGAGGCTGGCGTAAAAATAGATTCTATAATAAAAATCAATTTTCTTCAAAAAAAAAATTTGCCAATTTAATATAAGACACTTTTTTCGTAAAAAAAATTGTGGAAATAAGTTTTATATTAGATCGTTGATTTTTGTATTCAAAAAAAATGTTTTTTAATATAGAACATATTTTTACGCCTGCTTCGTAATTAAAATTTAAATAAAAAATAAGTTATAGTAAAAAAAAGTTGATTTAATATAGAACTTTTTTTGACGCCACAGTCTTTTATTTTTTTCATTTAAAATATTATATAATAAAAGGGAAAAAATACAAAAAATAGACGTATTATAGTAAACCGGTTTGTTTATATTTTAAAATTGTGTCATGTAGATATAAATGATTTATTGTAATTAGCCTTTATAATACAAATATGTAAAAATATCGAAATTCAATTATGTCAAAATACAGCTTTAAACGTAAAAATAGATTTTAAAAAAAAACACTTAAGAGAATGTATATAGAATATTTTTGATTAAATATGAACGAAACGACCAACGAAATTTTGGAAGGTCTCTCGTTTTTGATCTTAGTGTCTCACTGGAATAAAATCCTTAGTTTTTTAGCTTTTGAAATAAATGCTAACTTGTATAAAAACTGTCTATGTATTTCTTTCTGTAACCATTTGAATATATATAAACAAGTTAGGGTATTTTTTCTATAATTTTTTTCTTAGTTTTACAATACATCTCAACGTTACACACAACTAGATGCATAAATAGCAAGAAAAAAAAACTTTTTTTAATTTAATTAGGTTTGGTTGGTATATTAGCCTTAAAGCTATATAGACTATAATATTTTATTTTACTTCCAACTGTCGACAATGTTTCAATAGACTCGTTACTTCTGACACTTTTTTATTTATAAAACTAATAAATCCGTTAAAAGATCTATTTTATATTACGTATATTCCTTGTTCGTTT